>JAPYYV010000316.1:0-35757 GCA_030522625.1 Copidosoma aretas
CACATACTCATAACCACACACGCACACACACACACGCGCACACACACACACACACACACACACACACACACACACACACACAAAAAACTCCGTTACGCGAAAAACAACATTATACGCTTTGGAAAAAGACAAAACCCATGAGTCAAGTAAAATACCTTGGACAGTAAGAGAGAGAGAACAAGAGAGGAGAGAGGGAGAGAACAAGAGAGTAGAGAGAGAGAACGAATCGCACATGCAGAAAGCGCAGAGTATCACTCTCCCTCCACTCTGCACGCACACCTACACTATGGATGAGCCCGATGACTCCCGACCGCTCTGGCGCCGAGGCCGGAGGGGGGGGGGGGGGGGGGGGGCGTGGGGGCCGGGCCAGGGGGTTGTAATAACTACCCCCCTCTATTGGGGCGCCTAAATATTTATTATCTCTTTGGGAAACCCGTAAAATTGTGATTTTTTGTCTATCTTACTTTCTCTTTAAAATTTAGCGTGCTTTCTGTTTTTAAGTTAATGTTGTCACGAAATCATTTCAAAGGAGGTTCAGGAGTATTAATTTGCGAGGCGAGGAACGGGAAGTTCCCACGGTCCGCGCAGCTTTGCCCCCTTTACTGCACACCCCCTTTTGCACCCTACGAACTTAATGTTTTGCTTACATTTAGCGTTGGCATTGTTTAAAATGCACTATAACATGACTTAAAATTTTACTTACTCAATCTTGAAACACTACTTCATATGTAGGTATGATTTTTTTAATATCTTTGCATTTTATAAAAATATTTGTCCATGCAAACGTCAAAATCGAGGTTATGTTCCGTAAGAGCCTATGTTATCACAATCATTTTCATTTGCATCATTCTTTTCAAAATGACCTATAAAAAATATTGAAAAAATTCATATAAGTTCTACATATTCCCGACTATCAAGAAGAATCAATATCATTATGATCTTTGCATTTTATTATTACTCCCGAATCTCCTTAAAGTAAATTGGGCATATCTGTACTTATTTTCTACAAGAGAAAAATTATATTCAAAATTTTTTTATTTTTCTCTATACCGTAAAATTTAAGTTGTGCTAGGCGCTGTACTGTCATGGAAACATCTGTACTATGGAGCCACAGCTAGCAACGTTGAACGAGTATATGTGGCGACTTAAACAGCCTGCTCTAACCAAATTTTCCGTTTCACTCGCTAGATGATTAAGCCTGCAAGTAGCTTTCCCGCAAGCGTACTGAAAACTTCTACCATATATCCGTGCGTTACGCAGGATGGAATCTAATACCCGACCCCTACAACATAGTCTTCTTACGTCAGGGGGTCTACTATTAAATTTCTGCCAGTATCACACTGGCCAAAATTCAATACACGACCCCTCTAACATAGGTTTTTTCGTTTCGGGAGGTCGGGTATCAAATTTTGGCCAGCGTTACGGTTTTTCTTCGTGAGCCATTTGTTTATTTATAAACATTGACGCTTTAAATCGTAGGTATAACTTGTTCAATACTTAGAATATGTAAATTTACTTCTTGCAAAGTCCAAATAGCTGTACAAATAGGTGCACTCTTATCCGAAAGCGATGATCGTTTTGAACGAAAGCAGAAACTGTTATCAGTTGTTCAAGACAAGCAGTGATCGAAAAGTCGAACGAGTCACTTTAAATTTGCAAAGGAAAAAAAAAAGACTGTATCTCCGTTGTTTCTCATTCGATTTTGATGTATTTATTTTTATTTTTCCGTAGCACATGAATTTAACAACAAGTAGCATAGTTACAATACAAAATTATTCAAATATTTAATTGTTATAAACAAATTATTGTTAAAATGGTTAAAAAAAAAGTTTTTTTTCATTTTTTGTCGTTGTAATGTTATTGTCTGACAAACTTTTATGGAACTCGATAAAAAATATTGTTTTCCAACAATTTTAAGTGGCTTTCTTATAATATTCTTATAAATCTTATAAATCTTATAAATCTGGTATGATTTTTTATCAAAACCTTTGTTTATGATAAGTGTCATTTTTTATGTACATAATTTTTTTTCTTTATGCTTTAGCTTCTAAAACATTTATTAACAGCAGCTGTAGAATACGAGAAAAAGGGAATTGTACAGTGACAATTTTAAGTGGGTTAACATATAAAATAAAATTACGAAATGCTCTATTTAAAATATATTATAATTTTTATTAAGTAAAATACCTGCGTTAAAACATAATAATATGAGAGCCATGGGATGTGTAGACCTTAATTAGCTGAATTACAAAAAGATGAGCGCCTAATAAACGTTTGCAGAATAAGAAGAAAGCAAGAAAGAAGACAGTGTCTCTCCTGTTACATAGCCAACTGATTGATCCTTTTCATTTTTGAAATGTTATCATTGCAACGATTTCTCTCCTCACGTATCAAGGTGTGTACTATATTTTAAGGGCGCGTGGGCACGCGTATGTAATGATACACCCAGGAGTTTCGACAGATTATTTTTGTTTTAAACATCATTGTTTTTAAAAGAGAGAGAGAGAGAGCTGAAATTGACAACGACTTTGACGGAAAGATTGTATGATTTACAATCCGCATGAAAAGAAAGCATGGAAGAGATGTCTCTCTTGTTACGCGGCAAAGTAATTACGCGTTTTAATTTATTCAATTTGATCACTACGACGATTCCTCTCTTCCCGCATTACGATCTGTATTATATTATACGTGCGCGCGGTCACACGTATATAACTGTACACCTAGGAGCTTTGACGTTAAAAAGTCTCGCAACTCGCATCGTATTAAAAATGCAGTTTCTGCGAATTCAGTATTTTACTCGAGTAATCGTGTACCTCACGTAGCAGAGTGTTGTTTTGACGACAACTTCGACGGAAAGATCGTATGTTTTACGATCCACATGAGAAGAAAGCTAGGAAGAATTATCTCTCTCGTGACTTAATTTTTTGCATCCTAAGATACTTTCTTATACGTATGTATGGTCAGCTCTACACGATATCTCAAAGCTTCGTGCTTATTTTTTTTTTCTTGTTTTAAATTTTTGTCTGGTATACGTTTCATATCATAATGTATCTTAGGATGCAAAAAATCAACTTCCTTTGCTTGGTGGTGACTTCAGTTCTCTGGATGCTTTTGAACGAGGAATTAATCGTATTCAAGTTTAAGAAGAGATTTTACTTTTGGTTTGCCTTCCCTACAGTTACTCGTCACGTCACAGTTAATTTTCGTCCAACGCTACCCTAGTCGTAGTGACTAAATTTCGAGTGTCTACAACAATAACTTTTTCTCTGCGTTGTATTAAACATTTTTTTATTGTAATATTTTTATTTTATAATTCAGTAGTAAGGAAATTATTATTCTACAGAGAAGTAGAATTGTTATCATGGAGACAGTGTCAAGAGTCTCTAGAATTATTACGAAAAAAAGTGTGGAACAAAAAAGTGAATAATTTTATAATGAAAAAAGTGTTTTTCTGCAGAGTTAAGATAAATAATCAACGATGCGACACACATACCGACTACACATGTCAGCATCATCAACAATTAAAGGACCAAATGTGGAGAGCATATCATTTTGTCAGTAATCCTCGCTATACGGATGCAAAATCGTTCTTTAGGGGTCGATTGCCGTTTGAGGAGTTGGAATTGCGGGCAGAGTACCGCCGATTTTTCCAGGTGCTTATGGATATAGAGCACCAACGCTGGGAAAACAATTTGGTTTTTATCAGCAGGCACTACACACGCGTGGACGGGTATCTACTGTGTCAGCAATGCAGTTTTAACAACTGCATGAAGTGTAGCAGAGGATTATTTGCTGACATCATAAACAATTTTAGATTTATTGTATTGAATGTGAATTTGTAAACCATCGTATAAGTGCATTTCCATACTTTCATCAAGTATAGAGTTAACTGTAATTCTGTGATTTTTTCGTGCATTTTGTAGAATATCTTATGTAATTGACAGTTATTTTTGAATAATATTTTCTTCTAGTATGTATATAGTTATTTGGTCACTTTCGATTTAGAAATAGTTGTAAAAAAAAGAAAAAAAAATACTTGTACATACTATAATTAAAAATTTTAACGCGTGTTTTTCTGATAATAAATGAATAAAATGCACTCCTAACATGTTTTTATTTACTTTTCTTCGAATGTTATACCGCTCTTTTTTTTTCAATACAAAAAACGGTTCTCCCTTGCACGCCCGATATGCCTTAAACTATAACAGAGTATATTATTATACTTATTTCGCCTAATAATAATGTACTAATAAACTAAATTTGCAATTTGTCGCAACAAGCAGCGTGTGGCCAAATATCTACTACACTCTGTCGAAAAGCTGAGCGATCGCGGTAGGGATGCCCACGTGCGCAGCTCGCGAGATCGCATGTGCTTTCGTAAGGCTAGCGCACAAGCGGCTTGCGCGAGTATTGAGCTTGTTTTGAGCACCGCAGTCCACTGCTCATCTATAACTCTCAAAACGATACCACAACGAGCACCGCCATTTAGCTTAGCTCTAAAGTGCTCGCGGGCAAAGAGTGCTCGCGGATAGCCCGCTCCGCTGCAAACGCTCATCTCTTTCAAATATAGCTAATTGATCACTGCACAACTTATGTCACACATATTATTATGTTTTAATGCAAGTTTTTATTTATTAAAAAAAAAATATACTTTAAATAAAACATTTCGTAATTTTTTTTTTTACATGATAACCCACTTAAAAAAATTGTCACTGTACACTTTACTTTTTTTCGTATTTTACAGATGCTTTTAATGAATGTTTCAAAAGCTAAAGTAAGATAGGAAAAAATTATGCACATAAAAAATTAATTATAATAAAAGTAGGTTTTTATTAAAATGATACCAGATTTAGTTCATCAGCGTTTACCGTTGTGAATTTATTCTCTCTGAATATTTCTGGTCAAATTTACAAGTATGAAACATTGATTATTAAAGAAATTGAATACTTATGCACGAATATAATTATCCAACTTACTTTATTAAGTTTAGCAGACCTCGCTGTCGCAAAATTTTCGCAATATAACGTTTGCCACAATATTTTTCAGACCAGTAGAGGGCGTAAGATATACCGTCCTTTGTAGAAATTCCAGATACTTTCCTTCTCCTTATCCTAATCCTTGATTTGTTGTGCTTCTAGACAGTCTAACATTTTTTTATATTATAACAATTACACGACCTTCTTTAATTCGCAACTCAACTAACTGCTACAATTTCGCACGTTTAATCATACGTAGCAGCGACGGAAATTTTTTAGCTGATCTCGTGTACATTATAAAATATTATTTTCTTATTTACCCTAAGTATTTTTCATCGAGAGTGTACAAAACAGCGCATCGTATACATCAGAAGCGCGTCGACCGCGGCGGTGGTGGCAGCAGCCGTGGTGGTCGTGGTCATCATTAGATAGTTTAAACAACATCAGTGTCTACGCTGCATCGCGCGGGCGCCAAAAAACTGTGGTCTGTCGTGGTTGCCAGAGGAGGCATATGTTTTTCACTTTTTACTTCCACGCAAGGACAAGCACTAGTCTAACGCGCTATCCCTGTTTTTTTTCGTACTTGTATAGAGTTCGCATATACATTCATCACGTTTCGTTTTATAAAACATATGTGTGTTGGAGAAGTACTAATGTCTGCGCAGTAATTATGCTAAGTACAGCATATCTCATTTTCTTACTTCTGTCTTAGTGGTATGTACACGCGGAAAATTAGTTGGCAATATGCTCTTAGACGATAAAGATCCCCTAAAATCCGGCACCAGAAAACGTGCGTGAGCCACAAGATGATGTAGAGTTAAAAATTTATATATATCCTAGAATAAACGTAGGACTTTCTTCCTTGTGAGCTGCGCAGGCGACCTCTACCCTCTCTGAAGTTGTTGGGGCTTATTAAAAGGGTCTATAGAGGTGTCATGATACACACACACACACACACACACACACACACACACACACACACACACACACGCGCGCGCGCGCGCGCGCACATGAAGTTGTCACATAGGTGGCTGTGATTTTTACTACATTTCTTTCTTCTCCTACTCTCTTTCCAACCGCCTCTTCGTGGCCAGTGTCACACACACACACACACACACACACACACACACACACACACACACACAAACACACTTACACGTCTTCATTGCGTGACACATTCACATGAGTGCCACTCTGGGTGTGTTGAAGTGAATCCGTTCTCACATACACACAACTAGATTGCGCGACACGTACACATAAGGGCCATTATAAGCTGTTTGCTAACACTCTATACATACCCACATAAATGCTACACGCTGGGCGTGGTCTAGTGCATGCTACACTTTAGGTGTAGTCTAGTACGCTTTCTCTTACTCTCCTACTCTTTTCCTCTCTCTTTCTTTCTCCTTTGATTCATTTCATTACCCGTCCTCAATTGTAGAGAGGGGAGAACGTCGTACCCCCCTCCTCGATGCACTGCGACACAGTAGCTCGTTCGTAAAGCCTTACCAGTCCAGTTGGTGAGGGTTTGTTGTGACGGGCCATTGTGTCGCAATAGCTACATAAATATCATCTAACAGTATTTCCGTTATTTTGTTTAGTTACTTTAAATTAGAAATCGTTTTGAAATTACTACAACTTTTAAGGCGAGAAAAAAGCCCTTAATATACTAGTAAAATTATTGAGCACAACTTAAAGTACTTAATATACGTGAATTATTAGTATACTTTGGAATCAGAAGAAGTTTATTTCTTGATCCGAGATAAAACCAACAGGTATGAATCGAATCACTGATCACCGATAGTAAATAAAATATCTTTATCACTCTACAATAACAAATATATATCTCTGTGTCTCTTTCGAGATACAAGGACCATGGACCAATGGCTTTTGTGGGCTCTCTTGAGCGAAGCGAGATTTATGCGAGCTGGCTACTCACTTACGCCAGCGGAGATAGTCGAAGCAAGGAGGTTATGTTTGCTGAGAGCTTACTTCAGCCTCCCAACAGCAAACAGCTTGTTAGCCGGACGTATATTCTATGTAAGCCTACAATTTCATCACGTGAGTAGCCAGAGACAAGATGACCAATGATTGAGGATAAAAACCTCCCCTTGCATAAAACTTCTAAACAAAGGCCGTACAATTTACGACAGCTGAGAGGCTCGAAAAAAAAGGTTCAGAAAAGACCGCTATTCGAACATGTCAACAGTCGAATAAATAAACAGGAGTTCAAAAATATATACTCATATTCCAGATACAAGAAAAAACTCATCATGGTCATTCGATACACAAGAGCATGAAGACTGTAGATGAAATTCCGTAAAACTACAATTTAACTCTTGATACCCAAAATGCTAATAAATATTTGTTACAAAGGAAATAGCCTTTGATGAGAGACGTAGATAAAGCAAGTAGTTAAAGTTGATTGTGAATGAAACTTTTCGTGAGACGATAATTGACAGAATGGAAAGTCAAAGTCAGAGTAAAAATAGTTGTGAAGAATATAACCTTTTGTTGGTTACAAGTTAAAACTTGTTACGACCATCCGATAGACGAGAGCTTGCTGACTGAAGACCAATTTTGTTATGCTGAAATTTGACCATGTTAATAGCCCAAATAATATGGCAGTTTTAAAGGGCATGACCCTCCATTGAAGACAAGTGAAAACTCGTTCAGAGAAACCGCAAACTGAAGGTAAAACGTTACCGTGAGACTGAAGCTTAAGTCAATGAAATAAAGATACAGATAAATGGAGCATCCCACGTTTAATGTGCCAGACTCTCTGTACAATATATATACTGTATCGTCAATTTCTGCATGCTGTGAGAATGAAACTTCCTTATCCAAAAAGTCTTTGTCTTTGTGAGGTTGGAAACGATTGAATGATAAAACATTTGTAAGATACGTTTCGCATCACTTGTGTTTGCATACCGAGAGAATAAAACTCCCGCGAGTAAAAAAGATCTTATCTTTTCCAAGGTTCGCAGCAAAGGGTAAAATCTTCGCTTGATACGTTTTATATTACTAATGTTGACATGTTTATTCAGTCGATTGCCGAAAGAATGAACCTCCTGCAACTAAGAAGGATTAAACCTTCGTTTAGGCAAGAAGCAAGGGATAAAACCAATGCACGATATGTGGATATGTATTTTTGGCCCCCTGGTGATCAGCTCGCAAAAGATAAAGCCTTTTCTCGATACATCGTGTATCGTCAGTCTCTTGGAGGATAGCAGCAAAGGATAAAACATGTGCACGATGCGTTGCGTATTGTCAGCTTCCTGGAAATCGTAGCAAAAGGTAAAAGGTTTGCACGATACGTTGCGTATCGTCAGCCTCCTGGACATCAGAAGCGGAAGGTTAAACCCTTTTCACGATACGTCGTGTATCGTCGGCCTCTTAGAGGTAAGCAGCAAAGTATGAAACCTTTACATGATACATTGTGTATCTTCGGCCTCTTGAAGGTCAGCAACAAAAGACATAAGTTTTGCACGATACGTTGTGTATCGTCAGCCTCTTGTAAGCGAGCAGCAAAGGACAAAACCCATGCACGATACGTTGTATGTCGTTGGCCTCTTGGAGGTGCGCAGCAAAGGACATAACCTTTGCACGATACGTTGTACATCGTCAGCCTCTTGAAAGTGCGCAGCAAAGAATAAAACCCATTCACGATATGTTGTGATCGTTAACATCCTCACAGGACTCAAGCAAAAAGAAAACTTTTTGCACGGTCGCAGAGTTAGAGCTCCCACTGGATCGACTGTGATTAAATATTGCAATAGCAATACTACAGCAATGACAGATTTTAAATCTGCTGCTGTAAGACCGTACTCCAGTGGTGAAAAAGAGATAAAAGCTCAAAGCTGCGGGACGCAAGATGCACTATCCCTGCTGTTGGGCCGACTTGATCGTTTTCCTCTCCTTCCTTTTCCCCTGGGAGCTGTCAGATCCACTGCTGCAATAATGTTGATGACTTATTTTTCTGTGTTGACTGTTAAGACGAACGTGTGACTCGTTCGGCACAAGAAGAAAGAATGAGCATAGGGTGCGAGTGCGGCCGTCGGATACCCGCTAGCGTGGAGGGGGTGCCCTCCAACCTTTACGCTTTGAACGTGTGGATAAGTAGGCAGGGGAAGGGGGTACTACAATTGGATCACAAGGAAGAGGCGCGCAATACAAATTTAATATGTACATACACATAAACAAGATATTGATATGTTGGTCCCTGTACTCTTGATGTTATTTCAAGCATGCAATCTCGTGTTGCAAATAATCATTTTTGCATTAAATGAAATCAAGGGTGTATGCTACGCTCAATAGATTACAGTCAACGTTGTAATTCACCGTTATAATAGACTTACTTTTGAATGTTTAGCATGTCCAATGACCGATTTTGATAAGTTTATAATTTTAAAATTTGATGGCTTCAAAATCAAGGTATGTGAAGGAAGTAGAAATTTTAATTGCAGATTTAATTTTTTTGATACTTTTGCCTGAAGGACTCTGTTCAAAACTTAGCAGATACAGTAACAAATCTGTTGAATGGAATCAACTCAAGAAAATTACCGGTAATTGAATATTATTAGAAAATTATTCACATTAATCATACAAAAGGGCCCAGGTAAGCTCATAACCTGGGAAAAAATAGTATACAAGAATCTAGTCAAGTTCTTATGCAATTTCTCATGTAAGTTCTCACGCCATTTCTTGTGCAGGATCTTGGGAAAGATCTTATTTAAGTTCTTAGACCAGACCTTACATATTAACTTTAAGACGATCTTGCCTAAGGTTAGCAACCAAGAACATTTATAAGAACTTACGTGAGATCTTATGTCACTTCTTATGTAAGATCTTCTGTCATTTCTTATGTAAGTTCTTAAATTTATCCAAATAATACTACATTTTTACTCCTCTAAGGTCCGTTTTCTAGGAAATACTGATAAAATATGTAAATGAATGATTTGTCAAACATGTAGCGTACCATAACTAACTTATTTTGTTAAAACATCTGTATTTAGAATATTACTGAATGGTGTTCAATGGTCAGAAAAAGCGCTGAATTAAAATAATTTGTAACATAGCTTGAAGAGATCTAATAACAGGCTGATACTAACGTATGATATTACGAGCAAAAAAAAGATTTTCGTATATTGTTTACGTAACGTAGCCAAATGTAAATATCAAGATAACCCGTTACTCTTTGTTGTTAAATCCCTTTTAGCTATTTTACAAATTATTTCAGAGAAAAGGTTTTTGACCACTCAACATACATAAGTTTTTCTAAGATACAAACATACTCCTATCAGAGTACAATAAATTGTTAATAAGGTAAATGTAGGTTCGTAGCGAAAATATAAACTCGAACATAAACGGAAAATATATCGCATACAGTTGTATTTTATTACCTGTAAATACTGTATTTTACACTTACAATATTTTACGAGTGTACAAATATATATGTATACCCATGTAATGCATTTAAAATTAAATGTATTTGTTAAGGTACAATACATGTTTAACAAATCATTTATTTCAATATTTTACCGATTTTCGTTAGAGAACCGACCTTAGAGGAGATAAAATGTAGTATTATTTAGATACATTCAAGAACTTACACAAGTTAAACTAATTTTACTCGTTTCATTAATAATAGTTATTTATAAACAGTTTGTAACAAATGAAAAGTAAGAATAACAAATAATAACAATTTATAAAGTCTGGATTTTAAACTATAATAATACTTATGTTCAACAATTATTCATTGTATGCTGTGAATAAAACTTTCCAACACTTGTTTTGAGGTGTTTTTTTTTGTGACATTGATCGGACTAACGAAAACGTTAGTGAAAGGGACTATTTTTTGTTGTTTTCTTTTTCACCTGGAATGTTATATAGTATGAATGTAATCTGTTATGAACAAATTTTAAATAAATTTCAGGCAATAAAAAATTATGACTTTTTACTGATATAGAAATACACAAAAATTTTATGATTATTATTAGCCAATAAGAAATATTATAATCAACAAGTTTAAGATAGTTACAATTGATGAAAGTAAGTATAGGTTATAAATTTTTTTCTATGTCTGAGTTGATGTTTGCGACAAAAATAAAAAAAAAAACCTATCATAACAGTTACTAAATTTTTTTAGCAGTGTACAATATGGGCAATATACATTCTTATTATTAGTTTTCGTCACTACTTCTTTATCACAAGCCTGCATAAATTATGACATAACGGTTTCGAGAACTTTTTTTACAGCTTACAATGGTGTTCTGATGGTTCAATCGTTGTTGTATAGTTACTAGTAGACGCAGTTACTAATAATTAGATTAATAAAACTTTTTTTTACGATGAAAAGAGCTTAACACAGAGCCCCTAACCAATTCAGTTCTAGACGCCAGAACTACCTTTGCAGAGTCACTAAAATTGAGATTTCCGTCGCCTCAAATATTATAATCAACTTTAATTCGTCCTACAGATGTAATAATATAAGCTGTAAAAGCAACTCCAGCCGATAAAAATTATAGTCAAGTAGAAATAAAAATATTGACGCTTGAGTACACATTATTAAAGCATGATGTTAATAAATAATATTTGACAGTGTACAAAGCAGGGAGTAGCTACAAATTTTATAGGATCTTAAAAACTAGTTGTCTAGAAAGTAAACAAGAACTTACGGCCGTATGGGATGAATCCTTCATCATCTTCGGGGTCCATACACTCGCCTAAGACTATTTCAGTTTCAAGATCAGTCAATTTTTCACCTACGAAAGTATCAGAAGTATATAGTATCAAAAGAAAGTAAATTAAAATAGTTGACATTATTTCCTACATTGCTTATCAGAGCTATTATCATTTTATAAAAATTTAAAATATTCATGATCCTATAGCCTTTGTCTTACTAATCATTTTTCGGATTGCATGCGATACTTCCTTAAACCTCGTGAGTCATTAAAACAAAAGCTTGCTATTGTTGTGCCAGTATTGACGAAAAGCTCATCTTATGGACTATTAATTTAAAATAAAGTAAGATAAATCTGTAAGAGATTCTTGCATAAATTATTCCTGGAATGATTCCTGTAGGAACAGTACGAAAATTTACTGTCAGAATAAGCCTAAATAAGCCGGCTAAAAGTATTGCGGGAATGTCTGGGGAAACTCTTCGAAAAATAGATCAACGTAGCCTTTAATTTTATAAAACATGAAAATTTTTTATACATACGTGCATTATAATTGTATACATAAATTACATAAAGAATATATTTAAATAATAGTAGAAAAACCTATTTTCATTACCAGTTTTAGTCTGACAATTGAATATACTCGTGTCTTTTATGATGTATTTTTGACAAATGATGCAAATGATGACGTACCATTTCACTCGCTATATAGTATAATCTTGCACAAAATAACGTCTAAAGTTATTCTGTATCATATAATTCTCCAGAAATTTCGGAGATTAATTTAAGATTTTTCTGCCGGAATTCCTCTAGGAACTTCTGCAGAATCATATCATACGAGAGATTAAGAAAAATCGGCGAGAAAAGAGTAAAATTTTAATTCAAATGTCGCTGCTTATTAGCATATCTTTATACCTAAAAATAATTAGGTCATATTTAAATAAGTAGAGATATTCTTACTGTTAATTAGACTGATTTTATTAAATTCTAAGTACAACCCCCGTCCTGTCATTCTAGCAGCTAAGTTAAAGGAGGATATGCTCGGACACTTTTCCTAGCTACAAGTATTAACCCTTATTTTTCATGGAAACACAATGATTAATGAGTAGAAACGTCACGGAAACATCGGAATTATGTGTTTTTCTATCGATTCAAAAAAATATAACTGTTTCGAAGGTTTGGATTTTAAATATTAAGTTTTTTCGAAAAGCCTCAAATTTGGGTGTGCTCGGACATATAAATTGAATGTAGGAGGTTTATTCGGACATAGATTGCGGCGGTAGTCGGACAACAAAAAACGAAGCTAAATGAAGCTTGAACAAAATGTTATCTATTTTATTTTTATCAAACGTACAATCATTTAAAGTTTTCATTTTTTTATTCTCACTTTGAAGCAATTCAATTTCGTTAATATTTATTGCCTTTTCAGTTTCTTCTAGTTCGGATACTAAATTTGTCAACTTAAGTGAAAAATCGTCTAAATTTTGTTGTTTATTTAGACTCTATCAATTTTTCTGTACAGTTTTAATTTTTTAATTGAAATCTTTTTTCTTTTTAATAGTGTGTTTTTAATCTCTCGATATCCTTTGCCCAGCATTGCTTCTTTTTCATTGATGTTTTTATTTTCTCCCATTCTTGTTTTACAATTATTAAAAAGAGTGTTGCTCTTTTTTTTGTTTCACTTCCTTTTTTTTTCTAGATGTACACTCGAGGGAAGTTACATTTTTTAGAACGTATCGAATTATGACTGTTAATGGCTCGTAATCTATGTCACAAACTAACCTTACCCATGTATAATGAAAAACATTCACAGTCGTTAACCTTCACGTTTTCAAAAATGTAACTTCCGTCGAGTGAACAAGTAAATTGTCGACCACTGCTGTAGGAGAGCTCTTCTTCTTGCCTCATCATTATTTAGCATGACGCTATAGTACAATAAAAACATCTTTTAAGGTGGCTCATAACCCCTGTATAGCACAGATTTTGAATATCTTATTACAAATGTTCATCAAAAGTTATGAGAAATGTCACTTTTCCAGACAATGATACATCTAGTGCTTTATATTATGCGATTTTTTTCATACAATTTTTTGGTAAATTTCTCACATACCGATGCTTGAAAAAAAAGTTCAATAAATTACTTTACCCTTTTTCAATTGAGATCTGATTTTAAATTTTTTGGGCATGTTCTCTTCCATGAACGAATCCATTGGGAGTCATCACAGAAAAAATTGCAAAAACTTGCATTGGTTTCCCACAAAATTCAATTGTTTGTAAAGAGATACGAAAAATTAGTAAATTTCTCATGACTTTTAATCAACATTTATAATAAGATATTCAAAATATGTGCTATACAGGGGTGATGAGCCACCTTAAACCAAAAAGAACTTTATCCGTGTTATCTAAAAAATTTCATACAATGCAGGAAAAAACTTTTATGAAATGAAAAAAATATTAATAACATGATTAACTTACTCTCTTGGATTTGTGTATTTTCAGAATTGATACTGCTCTTAGAATCTTCTAAATTTTCGGTATTCTGTGCTTTATTTATTGATTTTTTATATACTGCAATAGTTTCAGTGATGTTTTCATACTTCAATTACATAAAATACATTTTTGTTAATGATGCATTTAACCTTGCTTCATAAACAATCAGTTATAACAGACGGCGAAAAACATTTAGAGGTTAAGTTCTACTTATCTTTAGATAACTTGCTATATATCACGCTTAGAGACAAAAACACTGCACTTGATTCTTTTTCGTGTAGTTTATAGTCCCAGCAAATTATAATTATTTAAATAAGATGCAGAAAGTGACTAAAGATTGTTAACAAGTTGAAAGATATTCTGATGTTGCGGCTGTCCGAGTAGTTACAACACTCGAAAGTACAGGAGGCAGTAGTCGGACAGTACTGCTAGCTGATGTCCGACTACTACCGACTACGTACAAATTTGGAGGGTATACGCGGGCACTCAATAATTTAAAAATAAGTAACTTTTTCTCAAATAAAATGATTGAAATTCATACTTTATACCTTAATGATTGGTAGAAAACAGTTTGCGAGCGAAACAAATACTTATTGATATCATTTTACGTAATTTAAAACTTCCAGTAAATCTTGATTCTGCTCTCAAACAAGTCGAGATTTCCCATACAAGCAGATTTACAGAAGCCTGAGCTCGGACAGCCAGCTTCAATTATTTTTTCAAATAAACTATATTTAAAAATTACCAATCTGTTCACTGATAATCATAAGTTACATATCTAAGAATAGTATCTGATTGCTTATGTACCTGGTTTTCAATATCTAAGTGCTTACATTTATCTTTTATTGTAGTGTCCGACTATACCCTCCAATTTTTAAGTGTCCGGACTTAACCAGCTTTACCTTATTATCAAGCTATTTGCCATAATCGTGACATTGAATAACTTTAATTGCTAAATAACGTAGTAGCTAAAGATTTTCTCATCTAGAAGAGATAGAAATCTCATAATTGTAAAAATCTAAGAAATATAAGTCTTAATGGGTAAACAGAAAAATTATCTAATAATGGTTGTAATAAAAGCCATAATAGAGTGTAAATCTTTTATTTCAATATAAACTTTATCGAGGCACCTGCGGATGGATTCGGAAATGTATGTATTATTATTTTCTTGATATATTCAATTTAAATATTAATATTGTAACATGTTTTTCATATAATGAAATGTATATTGTTCAGTTAAGAATGAACACATGCTTCAGTGCGTGAAAATTACGTGCATGATTTTTCTTAGTTCCGCATTTTACTTATATTTCATTGCTATAATCTGATTTATTTAAATTTGCTTCTGATATCGCTATTGCTATGCTCAGTAGCTTGCTTTGTTTACTTCCACATCCATACGAACTTGCACGCGGAATTAAAACAAAGTCTCTCGCCCATGCTGAACCAACTGGTTATCTTTTCTTCACGAGCTATGTCACTTTCTAAAATTACTTTTGCTTTGATATTATATTCTTTGCTTTTGAATTGCTCTGCTTGGTGTTCTGCGCAAGACCGTTAGTTCACTCACGGCAGATGACGAGGAAGCTCCTCTCAGCTGCTTACTCTCACTCAATATTGCCATGTAAATATATGTATTTAGTTTGATTAGCTAAAGCTTCTATATTAGTTACCGCTGTCCCTATCCTTGGACCTGACTTGGGCTGTGCCTCGCACGCAACAAGCCCTCCACGAAACATATATACATAGGCATAATTGTCCTGAAGGGGCTATGATATAAGTAGCGAAACGTCGACTAAGTGTACATTGAAATAAAAGATTCGCACTTTATAAGCCTGGCACTCCATAAGTCTTTTGTAAAAAAACGGCTCGCTTATTAAACCCGGAAGCACAATAACCTTCTATAGATATACAAGAAAATTTTGTAATCTTAGTATTTAAAACTTTATATACCGACAGCCTTTATAGTCGTTTTCTTCCTAAATATTTTTTTTTATGACCTTATTATAACTATTATCTTTTTTAATACACCACTTCAAAACGTTAAAATGAAATATGCGTAACAGCAAAAAAAAATGTGTAGCTCATCAGCATACATTTGGTTAGAAATATTAAAATAACAACTATGTATGATACACAGTATATGTTGTTCTTGACTTAGCTCTTAGTAATCACATGTATGCTGATAAAACGGAAATATTCTTGTCTGTTACAAATTTGTCATTGTCATGATTTCTACGTTATAGCGGTATATTATAAAGGATAACGTCATTGAAATAAGCTTGAGTGCAGAAATATTATGTGAAAAAAGCAAATAAAATGGCTGTCAATATGTATACTTTTATGTACTCTTGGTTAAAAGTTTATGTGTATGTTCATGGAAAGTTATTGTGCTTTCGTGCTAAATAGGCGAGCTGTTTTATTACAAAAGTCTATAGGAGAGCCAGACCTCGGTACAGGACAAGCTGCATAGCAGCAGTCAACATTAAGGCGATCTACAACAACAACAACAACTACAACAATAACAATATAAGAAAGGTTGTACATTTATTAGTCTTCTTAGACTTTGCAGAGCTTACAACGACGCAGGTTCTTACAACCCACGGGTGACATCAAGACTTTATGGCGTGGATCACGGAACCGAGCTCATGCCTTGCAGAGACAGACATCGCAACAAGCTAGATCAGTTCTTCTATGATCTGCGTTATGCAATTTGATTTATTTCTGCGTGTCCGTGTGTTTTTTTGCAGCTTCTTTCTGTTAGATTGTTTTTAACTCAAATGGTTGGATATCAATCACAATTTCGTGGCTATTCTTTATAAAGGAGTTCATCAAAAATATATCGAGAAGAATCTTTTGGATAAAAATTTGAAATGCATAACCATATTTTTGTATAATAAGCGAGAAACTAACATTTCCAATTTCTGAATGTATAATGAATTCCTCGAAATTAGCAGCATGTATACTACGGCCAGTTATCGTGCACTCCATCTATTCATGCTGAGGGACATGATTGTTTTATACGTAATAAGCACAAAAAATGTTTTGATGTGGAGAAAATTTGTGTATGAATTGAAGGGATTTTTTTTCCTCTAAATACTGAAATACCAGTAGGGAATTGCATCTTCGGCTCAGTCTTTCCTCAATTATTGATGACTATAAAGTATTGACTGCAGAAGTATTGAAAATAAAAATTTTTCGTCATCTGTACGATGAAAAAATGTATCAAGCTTATAAACACACGCAAAATATTTCAATGCATGATTAACTTAAAAATATTTCTGTCGCTCAAACATACGTTTTATTAGATAAGTCATTAAGCAATTACAAAAAATTTTCCTTCGACTTCAATCACCAAGACACAAACTTCAATACCAAGAAAAATCATAAGTTTACTATATAGGTATGCAATGCTAAACGGCTATCAACAATGTAAAAAACAAGAAAACAATTTTAATTAAGGTGCTCTGCCCGAAAAATCTATTTTTATATTTTTGCTAACAAATTTTTTTGTCGGTAGATTATACATTAATACATGTTCCTGGTAAATTTGAAAGAGATCGTACGTTTATTTTTTGTAAAAAACAGTTTCAAAGTTCGTTAGAATCGTATGACCGTCCTTGTCTAACAACCGGAGTCTTATGGAACAGCTCTTGAATTGCCGCTCTGTTTTGGAAATTATTCAAAGGAAAATTTGTTTGTCATCAAATAAAAACTTTTATCTTACTCTTGAAAGTTTACGAATTTTTTTTAGCAGTTGTAGAAAAACATCGTGCGCTTACTTTTACAATACAGTAATTTCAGTTATATTACGAGAAACGACTAAAAATAGAGGTTAAATTTGCTTCGACACACACACGTGCTCATTTGGCTCCATCAGTAAGTAATGTTTATGAAAATATCGCTAGATGGCGTACCTCTCGAGGGCAAAGCACCTTAAGCATTTGTAAGTTTGACTATATTATAATAATTTTTGCTATTATGGGCTGGAAAAAAGCAGAAGGCACCGACCCGTTTTTGAGGTTCACCTTTGTCGCTTAACACTGAGCGCAAGATTCGTAACCGTGATAGGAAATAGCCTTCCATCAAGATCTGTTTCGGGAACAGGATGCCATTGGAAACACAGGCTGGGCAGTATTCAGTGGCGGTATGACATCTTGCGTAGGTCTGCTGCAGGAACAACACCAGCGGTCTCTCATCGAGGTTTATTGGAAGGGTCTACGCTATGGAACGCAAAATAATTAGAAGTTATAAGGTGAAATAAAATACTACAGAAAGATTATTAATCTTTTTACTCATTGAGCTATAGCGTAATTTTAGTCCTCTCTCATGCTTATACGCACACACACCTTTTTCGTGTCACTACTGGAAGCCAGAATAAATCGCCAAATACCGGTGATCCCAGTCTAGAACTGTTTTCTAAAAAATTTCCTGAAGCATTGGTGTGTTATCGTCAAATTTAACTATAGCCCACTATCATAAAGCTCATTTTGTATTCAGCTCATTAAAATTAATTAATAAATATCTGCAAACGACTTTACTATTTGTGAATTAACAAAAATTTTTCGCAGATCCAAAATTTTCGGAGATCAAAAGCCATACTTATCTATCTTGGTTAATTATTTCATAGTGTACGGAAAGTCAAATATCAATAACGTTCAAGGGTAAGCAGTTGGGTATTTTCTGTTGATTTTTGTTGAAGTGAAGTTTTGTGACAATACGTAAAAAGTTAATTTGTTAGTCAACGTGTTTTAATGAATATTCGTAAGCTACATAAAAAATAAGATTAATTTAAGAAGGCAAAAGTAATTTTGTCGGAGATTTCGGGTGGGGACCAGGACACAGGGTAAAATAAATACTATCAAGAGTATTTTCTCTAAGAACTCCTTTTATTGATACAGTATGGTCTCTATCTCTATACTCTTATAAAAGTACGCGATAGGTATATAGACGTATATATATGTAGAGACGTCAACCGAAGCACGGATGCAGCAGAACTAACACCGCTAAGCTGTGTTTCTATAAGCCAGTCAGAGCGACCGCCACGTACACTTGCAGAGACGATAGAAGCGTTGATGGTAAAGCCTCCAACCTGACAGATTTGGATTTAAATTGTGGGTCAACATCAATGAGATAAGTTGCTCGGATTAGGTTATAGTTGACAATGAGCACAATAATTTTTATTGGAACTTACATTTGTATTTACAATCATCTTACTACATTATTATAAAACATTAGTGGACTGACTTTTTGTGGACAGTTCTAAGTGATGAATTCTACGTATTTATCTTTGTTTTTGGTTGAGTCTGATGATAACACTGCGTGCTTTACGAATGTCTTCAGCAAACAGTTCCATCTTTTTCATTATGGGATGTAGTATGGAATATTTGTATCGTCCCTTTTTATTAAAGTAACCACGTGGTCACACGTCTTGGTAGACCACTTCGTTTTGTTTCATAAAATATGAATTTTTCGTTTCAAATTAATAGTCATAGTTTTCTTAAAATCCCGTTATTATTTTAGACAAAAACTACATAGGTAGTGAGCCAAAACCACGTGCTTCAGCACAACGTACAACTACGTGGTTATTTACGTATATCTGCAACAGTAGCAGTGCCACCATGCAGGAGAACGGTGAAAGTGCTGCGCACTCAAATTGCAAAAGTCCATACTATGTTGGTATGGAGCTCGAGCAACAGGGACGATAGGTCCCCTACTAATACCAAGTCTTCGTGCTGTCATGTATACAGTTGCTCGAGCTCCATACTTAAATGACAGGCACCAGTATGAGGTATTTTTACTTGTGACGTCAGTCAATGATGGCATAATCACTACGCTAAAAATTCAGTTCTTTTTTTTGTGAGATTACAGTATTGCAATTCCTTCAGATGTAGCAGGTAATGAAAATTCTTGTAAAAACTTCTTCTTCTAATGAGCCATTCAATGAACAATGAATATTTATCATGTTTACTTAAGAAGTAATTAATATCAGCGAACAAAGTTGTCATGGGCTAAAACATGAAGCAAAAAATATATTTTTTTCAACGGTCTCTCAACAGAGTTCTCACAACGGTCTGATTACAGCAACAATGCCTTACAATGTAGAATAAATAATAGTTACATCCCAATAAACTAAATAGATGATTAAAATTAGTTATGTTCACGCAATAAAGAGAAAGAAGAAGCGCGGTCACACCAAACAAGTTTGTATACGTACATAGATCGTGTCTGGTCCGATCACTTTTCACAACTCAATGTTTAGAGGTGTACAAACTAGCTTCTTATAACCGCCCCTCTGGCTTGTTATACAACTTCAACTGATTCAAATCATCTATCCAGTTTATCTGGATGTAATTGTAATTTATACTACATTGTTGAGCATCGATAGTTGTTATATTCTAATACTAATGTGATCAGACCTTTGTGAATACAGAAAAGGATATTATTTCCTTCGATTATTTTCATTGATTCCAAAGATAGCTGCCAAATGACAACAAAATCGATGTGTTGATTTCTGTTGCCTTGTATAGAGACGAGAATTTTATCAACAATTGTTGATAATGAAAGTAGGTATGCCATGCCATAAGGCTATACCAGCCCATAGAGCTACCAGCCCAGGGGGCTACGAGCCCATCCCCGCCCTGTGCCCTGGCACGCGTACATTTTTACCTGCTATTTAGATTTCTTATCTACTTCGAAAATACACACTATTAGTATGTACTTAGTGACCAGCTATATCAAGTCCGGGTCGGCAGAATCGATACTCGACTGTCACGCCGAGGACCAAGGTTCAAGCCAAACCAGGGGAAAACTTTCTTTTTTATTTCTAAGTCTTTTTAAATTTTTGTCTTAAAGAAAGAAAGTCAGAAAATTACTCCAAATAATTTTAAGGTAAATTTACAAATTATTTTAAAATTAAAAAAAATTAAAAAAAAATGTTAACCCTTAAAAGGGCTGGTGATGAAGCGCGGACTCAGAGAGAGGCCTTGACACTCAATGGAATACTGTTACGTTTTAATTTATTAGTGGCTCTTAAAAGAGCTGGTTGTTTCGAAATTATTGCCGGCCTTTTTGGATTGGAAAAAAATGTCTGCCTTCTTAGCGTCAAAATTAAAAATAAATTGTCGGCCTTTTCGGCGTCAAAAAAAAAAGCGTCTACCACGACAATAATAACGATGATGACGCTGACGGCTTCGACCATAATTACGATGACCAGGATGACGACGATGAGCAGCAGCAGCAGCACTGGTGGACGATGGCGATGAGTAGCAGCAGCGATGGACAGCGGCAACGAGAAGCATCATCTCGTCACTTTATGCAGCGTCAGGGGGGTCCGGAAAACATCTGGTCAGCCTATGCAGTGTCAGTTACAAATGACGCGCAAATGCAGAAGAACCTTATTTTAGTTACGTGCTCATGTTTACTGTGTATATTACCCTCACAAGCGCACGCTTCGGAGTAGCTACTCCGGAATAAATATAGGGAGGCTCTTTGACACGCTTAATTCATTCGGCATCGAGAAGTCATGATAGAAAATCAGCCGCTGCTAGAGTTGCCTTCCTCTTCTAGGTAATCCACCTTGGAAAGGTTTGAGCGGCAGATTGATAGGATTAGAAGAGGGCTGACACCACCATCTCCACCGCAGTTAGAGTTCCAGATGGCCTTCAATATTTGGGCTCAAAAAGTAAATCTGCCTCCAGGTTAGGACTTATTTTTTACCAACCTAGGGCAGAGAACAAGCATGAGGCCATTGCGGACAACGAAGAAAACAGGGACAAAAACAATAAAGTTGACGACGACCAAGACGCCAGATCATTTTTCGATCTTATAGACGACAACGATGACGAGAACAAAGACGCAAGATTGACCATCTATCTTGCAGATGATGACCAACTGCCATGAAAATGACCGAAGACAGTCGCATACGTCAACTTGGTATCACCTACCAAGAAAGATGTGGTGACCCAGAATGAGACCTAAATATGAACAGTCCTCTGAACAATCACGATAGTCAGTCCTTTCAGGGCCATAAATATTTAAACTTTAAGAACTATTTTAAGCGAAATCCTGTTACCACCCCCTCTTTTTTCCTAATACTGATATAAATCATGAACAATACCTCCACTTCAGTCATTCTTGATCTGACAATATAACAAGTTAGATGGGAAAGCGCAAGTACTATGTGTCTAGTCGGCCTTCAAAGGAGGGAGTAAAGTGTCGTAGACGGAATCGCCGTTAGGGAAGGAGGATCACAGAAACACCATGGACCTTTTTTCGCGTCATAGGCTTCGTCCTCGGAATATGTGTGATCATGTGCCTGTTCAGCATAATCAATTTTTTAAAATAAAATAATTAAGTATCCCTCCTCTCCGTGAGCACGAATTAGTCTGTAAAAGGCAGGTGCTTCAGAATTTGTTTTCATTCGATAGAAGTCAGCAACACTAGCAACCTCAACGACGAGCGCAAGTTCTCCATGAGATATCTCCTAGTGGTGAGTGACGAGGAGGTCTTGCAGTTCTTGACGGATCAAAGGCTGCAAGACCTCACCTTTAGCAAACATAAAACAGTGATGGGGAAAAAAGAAAATCTGGCAGAGGAAGAGGACGAGCATGAAGAGATCGATGTCATCGGTTGATCTAGCTCATCACCTAGATCATCACATGTTGAGGTTAAGGATATCATGTCATCGGTTAGTCGGACTCATCCCTTTGAGAATCACTACTACCGCTAACACTAACTTGATCCTCAAAATTTCCTTGCAAAGTCCCCTCTGATGCAAGAGCTAGTAAAAATAAAACATTGAAACGATGAATTAAAATACGACATTGCTGACATTGCTACTCGGCTAGGTAGCCTAAAGAAAATAAGGGCTCATGAATTATTCAAACGTATAGTTACATCTATAAAAAAGAACTTTTAGAGGGCACTTAGAATAAAATCAAGGATTTTTCGATTTGCAGTTGAACGCTCTACCGCTATACCCCCGTATGCAGGGATAGCACATATTCTTACGTTAAAAAGTGTTTATTGATAAGGGCCCCAACGAAATGCTCTTATCTGCTAGGTACATCCGATCATTTTTGCTTCTGTAATAAGCTCAACTAATGACCGACAAAATACAGAAGTGGTGCTACTGTATCTTAATGCTTATAGCTCTTGATCACTAACATTATCCCACATCATGTGGGATTAAAACTTCTTTATCCACTTAACGTTGTGTAAAGCACACATAGATTTGTAGGCCCCATTGTGATGAGGACAAGTGGTAACCTGTTTTGGTAGCTCGAACAGTGCATCGTTTATAATGTCAGTGACTGTGAATCCGAATCATTTAAGCTATCTTTGCTTCACCTCTTCGATAACAAAAATCTTGATGGCATCTATGAGATTCTCTCTCAAGATATTTTCGATCTCAGTGTACCTGATATCACCTGAATTCTAGGTTAGTCCATGATAGCAATATTTAAGATATACATTTTTATGTTTGTACTTCTGTGTTTACTTACGCCACGCAAAGGGTGGTAAAAAAATACAAGTGCTTCATCTTTATTGAGAGAAAGAATGTTCAGTTCTTTAAGCACATAATCATTTCCATGCTTTTTAAAGCTTTGTATGTCCACCTCATATTCCATTTTCATTCAGTTTTTTATAACCTACACGTTTAGAGAATGATGATTTTCCCGTTAAAAACTGGTCTGTAAAAGTTTTTAGCTAAGATGTCCGATCATCATCATCCTCAGGTAATAGTTATTGATATTTTACGTCTGTGGTTAGTTTGTTTATTGTCGGTTAATGCCACATAACAATTTAGGAGATTTAACAATGATCCCTGTCTTTTTCTTTAGACTCTTTTTGACTACTCCTCAGCGTACCTCTTCTTAAATTTTGTCCCACTCCACTTGTCGTCGTTTATTCTCTTCTTCTTTTCTGCTTTGCTTACCTTTCTCCATGACAGATAAAAAACGAATAATGCTAGCAGAGTCATGCATCGACTTTTATAGCCTAACATGAGTTTATTGAGTAGTTTTTCCGTATTTGATTGTATTTTGATTGTATTTAAGCGCATTTTTATCGTGTTTTAATCGTATTTGATCCTTTATCATGATGTTTTGGAGTCTTTTCATACAATACATAATAGTAGTTTTCCTCACAAATGTGCATCTCTCCAGGGCAGTCCCTGGGCCGAAGGGCGCTTGCGAAGCAAAGCCCGAGGGACTGTTGGGACCCTCCTGGTCAGATGCACATGAGTGGTGAACGCTGTTTTTTCTACCGAGGGTGTACCAGGATTACAAAAGTGCCCGAGGTAGGAAAAATAAATTATTATATGTAACTAGCATATTTGTGCTCTTGAATGATGAACTTTATCTCATTTTTACACCTCATATTATCCAGAGGCAGGTTTGTGATGAGTGTTCGGAGGCTGTCTACTAGAATACTAGGATCTTCTGAACCATCAAATCTATAATTCTTTTTTATTTTTAGCGTGTAATTTGATAGATTGTCCTTACTCGAGTGCAACGATAATTTTCCAGCCTTTCAGATCATAATTCTAGGAGGTGAGTATGATTGTTCAGATGTAGGGAATTTTTTTGTTTATGTATTCAATAATCGATAAGCATTGGGCTTTTGTTGATCATAAACAATGTTATCATACAGCAATTGCCATGATAGATCAACTGATTAGTTGCTGAAACAATTTTGACCCTTATTTTCCTGTTTGTGTCCGCATACGGGAAATTAGTGAGTTATAATCATCACATTTCTTATTTAACAGTCTACGAGTAATATTTTTTTTTAACTCTGATCGTCATCTGATTGGTCAGGATGCACTTCGCGCAAGGTGAGATTTTGTATTTTCTGTACATTTTGTTTTGCATAATTTCTTAATTGTATTAATTTTACCGTATCATGATTGTCACGTTTTGATGTTAATTTTGCTTTGTTAATATCTGTTCGTTTTTCGTTTACATCTGTATTTAATAAAACTTGATCTGTACAATATCCTAATAGCAACTGACTGTACCTCGAACCATCACTTTGTTTTTATACTTTTAGCTCTAACTGTGCAAATTAAAGATACTTAAATTGTCACGTTAAGTAACTATGCAGACTTATTTTCTCCATCACTGAGAGTTTTTTAAAGATCAGGTGTCAGATTAAAATATAACTAAATGTCTGTTATCAATTATCTACTTTGTAATGTGGTAACCGCATCAGTTGGCCCATTGTTGATTAATTTTTCATATTAGATGTGCACTAAGAAATAAATTTTTCACAACTTTAAGATCATTAATGTATATTGACATTGAAAGCCACACCTTTATTTCCGAAATAATATACTTAAGCTTTGTTGAGAGAATATAAATGAATTTTACACATCTGACTACTTTACTGATAATGAATTAAACTTGCCTTAAGTCAATAAAAAAGATAGTTGGCTTGATTAAGGACGAATGCAGTGGGAAATCAATGCCAGAATTTGTAGAAAAGAGGAGTGAAATGTATAGAGTGAGGATACAAGATCAGAAACCGATGAAGAAATTCGAAATTTTTAAAAGCAATGTAGCCAGGGCTACAGTAAATTTTGAAGACTACATCAAGTGCTTGCATGATAAAATCAGTATAACTCGAGAGCAGAGAAACGTTCGATCACGTCAGTACCAGCTGTTCACTGAAAGGGAAACAAAAACCGCGCTAAGTGCGAATGATGACAAATGCTACCTACAATCGGGTTGTACGGACACCCTACCATAGGGTAATTACGGCATAATGAAGGTGGAAGCAGCCACCAAGAAAACAGTCAATTAGGTAGCTGGAAAAAGAGTTGCCGCAGTGGAGCTACGTAATCAGAGGGGGCAGCCAGAATATCCTATTCTGTTTTCAAGCAGAGGTCTAAATAGGACTGAACTTAGATAACAGAAGCTTTCAAGCGAGCCATAGGCAGATACATCTACAAACGGAACACTGCATGAAGGGCCTGGATAGACTTAAAGTGAGTATTATATTTTGTAATGACGTACCCGCACCCACCCATACACACACACACACACACACACACACACACACACACACCACAGAGAGAGAGAGAGAGAGAGAGAGAGAGAGACAGATCTATGTAGGTGCTAATCAAATGTGAAATCGTATTTGTTACGGATGGATCTCGCAACGCTCAATGAAATGGCCAACAATGGCTTCCTAACGATGAGAAGACTAAACAAGATGGTAGTGGATCATCACTATATAGTGACTAAGCTGAGGAACGGAGACACTAGGTTTCAACCAAAAGACATCTCTATATTAGAGGAATTCCATATATTCTTGTCAAACAAACTATTTTCAGCTATCTTAGAAAACAAACAGCTCTTTAATGTAATATTGGAAGCAGTGAATAAGTTTAAATTGTTTGTTGCGTATGCTGGAAATAATTAAAAATTTTCTAACGCCTAATAGAGGGGCAGCATAGGGATTTTTGTAGCCGATTAAGGTCTATGAGAACAATTACGTCATTTTCATGTATTTTGGCACGCAGAATCTGAATTTTTTAGTCATTTTTTCAAATACATCTGGGAAAAATTGTTATCAACGATTTTTGTGGGTAGCATAAAAAATCAAATCATCAGCAAAAAAAATCTTTCTGGTTATCTGACTCATTTTAAGTGAAAAAGATCCCTTGCAATTTTTCTGAAAACCTTTCGTTTTCCCGCGAAAATCTCGTCAAGTTTCGAAAATCGTATTTTTGGCTATTTTTAGCTGTACTTAAAACAGTTGTTTATTGATCTTTTTACAACTAAGAAGTGCTTAAACTATTCGATGATCCTCGTACATTTATAATATACCAACTTTTTCCCGCTAAATATATTTAATTTTCATCCAGTAAGCTTCGAACGTATATGGTTGAACGTGTACACTGTACATTAATGCAACCCCTGAATACATCATTATATATTTCAAGCTTATTGGATACGAATTCAGCGGGCATTTTTTGGTATAATACATAAGTATAAGATTCAACGAATAATTGACGCAATTTTCGGGATGTAAAAGGGCTAAAAAAGAATTGTTTTGAGTACAGCTCAAAATTAAGGCAGGGAATGAATGTACAGTATACACGTAAAAACCATGTACGTTCGAAGCTTACTGGATGACAATTAAACATATGTAGCAGGCCATGGTTGTTATAGTATAAAAATACGGGGTTTATTGAATATTTTAAGCGCTTGTAGGTTGTAAAAAGTTAATTAACAACTGATTAGAGTACAGCTGAAAATAGCAAAAAACGCGTTTTTCGAAAATTGACGAATTTTTTGCGTGAAAACAAAGGGTTTTCAGAAAAAGTTGCAAAAAATCTTTTTTACTTAAATAAGTCTGAAAATCAGACAAAAATTTTTTTTTGCCGAGATTTGGAATATATTATGATATCAACAAAAACTGTTAATAGCGAGTTTTCTCAGATCAATTCGAAATAATGACCAAAAAATTCAGATTCTACTGGCAAAAATACATTGGAATCACTTGATCATTCCCGTGGACCTCAATCAGTTACGAAGACGCTTTAGCTGCCTCACTATAATTTTGTGAATATAAATAAAAATTAAACGATAATTTATCCTTATATCTTGACAACTTATTGATAACTTCTATGTTATATTTATAAATTAATAATTAACTTAGAATTAACTTATACTTATATTGTACTTTATTATTTTAAGCTAAAAATATTGTTTGTATAATTCATTATTATCAATCCAACTGTACTAGGTACTGTCGAAGCCCAACCACTTGACGAAAACTTAATTACCACGCTTTTGAAAGATCTTTTCCACGACGTGAGCATCTGGATGCTTTGTTTTCTGTACTACATCACTCGCCCATGGAAGCTTTCTGATTGCTACAGGTAGAGTATAAATAGATCTTGTACTTTTTTATAATACTTCAGAATCATGAATTGTAGAATTTTTTACCGCGATCAGTTTGCAAGTTTATTGGTACTCTTCCATTTTTAATGGCCTTTATGGCTGCTGTAACGTCTTCACTATTAATTTTTTTAGCAGGTACAGCCCATGCATACTTAGAGAAAATATCTATCACGGTAAGCAGGTAACTATGACCTTCATTGTCACTAGTAAACGGTATCATTTCAACTAGATCGGCTTGCCAAGACTCATCTGAGCCACAAACATCATACTCTCGGCATGGATAATTGTGACGACCTGGCTTGCAAAGTTCTTTCACCACTGATTTTTTCTTACAAATCCATTCTTGTTGACGTCTTATAAGTAAATGATGGATTCTTTGTTATTATGCTTTTTTCTACGGCTCTGCATCTCATGTATAACTTGCCTGTTTTTTATAAAGCTCTCTTTAGAAATAAGCTACAATAACTGCATTGAAACGTTCTACAGGATCAGCCACATTGCATAGTATTTTATTTCAGATATACTATTGTGCATCAGCTGTAACTTTATACCCAACACCAGGAGGACCAGGGGGACCTCGGCTACCGCCATCGGTCTTACCTAGCTTACGTCCAAACACATCAATGCTCATTTTTATACTGA
Source organism: Copidosoma aretas (assembly GCA_030522625.1). NCBI lineage: Eukaryota > Metazoa > Arthropoda > Insecta > Hymenoptera > Encyrtidae > Copidosoma > Copidosoma aretas. The sequence continues at coordinate 28,705 of JAPYYV010000316.1, forward strand.
CGCTATCAGTGTATATACCTAACCTCACGTAACTTCTCAACGATTGACATAAATTCGTTGTCGTGGCTTAGGTTTGCTGCCGATCTTTCGGCTGTAAGCAATCGTAGACGGTTAACTAGCTTATTAGGATCGACCCTATACACATTATCAACTTTCTGAATTTTTTTAGACGCTTTAGCGCGTGGTAGAAAATAATCTGCCCTTGTGACTATTTACAAGATCAGACATTTTCGCGATGATCTTATTAAATTTATTACTATTATGGGTCTGGATAGATTCATTTCTAGTAAACCCTTTTCTATGAACACTTGAATTTTGTAAGAGCATTCAATAGTTTTCGAAAACATCATGAGTTATATGAGATTTCTTTGGATGTTTTTTAACAAGTAGCTCTATTAATCAGCCAGTCATTAGATATTTATTCTCTTTTAACATGATTTTATTATACTTAAACTATATTGGTTAGTTTCCAAGCTTGTACAGTCCATGTTCTTTTCTCACCTTATACACCGAATCTCACAAATCTATTCGAATTTCATCAAGGATTTGTGCGTATGAGTTATCCAATGGATTTACATCAGTTTTATTTTGAATGATTACATTTATATCACCATTATTATCATCTTTACTTTGACTGACAGCAGACTAAAACATCGTTTCATCGTTGCTAAAACTTCATTTCTTTTTCCTTTGGTTGATGCGTATCATAGTTGTATTATTATTATACTTGTTGGTCACAAAGTAACTCCTTCTACTCCCCTTCTTACTATGTGTCACAATTTCGCTGAGAGGATCAGTAATTAGCTTGAAAGTTCATCAGTATTTTGTCAACCCTATCTTTTCCAAACTTTAATAGTCTGTAGTTATTTTTGCAGCTTATCTTGCCTTCACTAATTGATGCACGTATGTTTCTTGTTCATACATATTTATGCTTCGACCCCCCAAAGTATATAAAAATATTATTTCATGTACGTCTTACTTTTATAGCTAAATTGTCAAAGCCTTTTCTATATAAACCATGATTTATATTTCTGTTTTTGTTTATAACAACAAACATATTTCTAATATCATTCTAGGAGCTATAAGATAAATCATTAAACTGAGTATAGGGCATACGGGACGTTCTTTTACAAACCGAACACCTTTCTGACCGACATATCTTCGATTTGGCTGTAACTTTTTTTACGGGTTCTGTATTAAAAAAAAAAGACACGAATTTTTTTTATCTCTTCATTTTGGACGCTATAAGGGATTGAAATCTCGCAATTTCGGTGATTTTGGGCTATAGGAGTACTTTTCAAAAATACGTAACTCTGGTTCTATTTGGGCTACAGATTGTTTCTTTTTTCATTTTAAAGGTAAGAGAATAAGCTTGAAGAAAAAAAACTCTCGGAAAAAATTTTTGAACAATTAATGATTTTTATTAACAATCAAAATAATCAAATGGATTTTAAACAACTCCCCCCCTCCCCCTTGTAGTCATTTTTATGTATTACCATCTTATTTAACGTTAAAATTTCTTTCAAAAGCCCCTTCTTCATCAATGGAAAACTTATTATAACTATCAGAAGAAATTAATTAACTACGTCGCATCCACCCTATGCGCCCTTCTTTCTTGTCTGCCATCAGTTTTCTTTGAAATGTACATAATTATTATATTTCTTTATTGAATACGCTTATTTTTACGTCAATTAACCTTTGCAACAAATGAGAAAGAACATAATAATGATAAGTTCATAAATAAAAAACATCATTGGTTAAAAAAGAAAACCTTAATATGTCTCGATATGATATCGAAATGACCTTGTTCAGATTTACGAAATCAAATAGCAGAAATAGCAAATTGTATGATGCAGTCATAATATACGAACGTAAATTTTTTTTAATTGTTACTGTATTCTTTTATTCAGACGATGAAAACTACTTTGCATCCCATTTTTGAATCGAGAGATGGGAATCATGCTATGATAGTTTAAAGTTACCTTTATATTAATCCACATGCAGAGACGCCTGATTACGAATAATTTCAAAGAATTGTGTAATACGTTCAAACTGAGCCATCCATCAATAAAATGTAGTTTTGTTAAATTTGCAAATCCACGCCCTAAACACTGTGTATTAGTAGGAGCGGCTGGTACTCATTATGCTTGTGTTGGCCTCATACATGAAAGTGTAAAATTTTTAATTGATCGAGCCAGTTTACTTCTTTTGAACTTTCCCGAGGCAGGGACCATGTGACGAAGTAGGTGGCATGCTCAAAATACTCAAAATACTTGCTGTTAGAGCTAGCCTTCAAATGGTGAGTGATCCAATTCGTTCTCAAAGTTAATTATTTGACTGGGCAACAGACGCTCCGCCAATCATAACGTGTCATTATTCAAGTAATTCTGAATACGAAGAAGAATAAATACTGACGTTAAGTTTCCAAAAAGCATTGACAATCAAGAAAACTAAAAAATATCATGGAATAATTTCCATCTCTCAATTTAAGAATCAAAAGCACAGTAACTAACATCGTCCGAAAAAAATAATACACTGACCTTTTTAAAAACACTTATTTTCATATTTTTCAAATACAATAATAGTATATGATGTTATAAATATAAAATAATAATGTATCTTCCAAGAAAAACCCATGAGAGACAAGAAAAATGGGCGCGCAGTGGGACCCTTGCGCCCGCGCCGATGTGTCGTAGTTAATTAATTTTTTCCGACTGTAATAATTTCCGCATCGATTAAAAAGTATTTTTAAAAGAAGTTTAACGTAAAATACAATAGTAATACTTTGAACTCGCTACAAGGGGTAGGGGGGGAGGCAGTTATAACAAATCAATTTAAAAATTTCAATTTTTAATAACATTCATTAATTGTTAACAATTCCGTTCAAAATATTTTTTTAAAGATCGTCCTCTCTCAAAAAAAAGAATCTGTAGATTAAATAGAACCAGAGTTATGAATTTTTGAAAATCACTTCTTGAGACCAAAATCACCGAAATCGCGAGATGTCAATACTTTTTAGCGTCTAAAATATAGTAAAAAAGAAAAATACGTCTCTTTTTTTTCAATACTGAACCTGTAAAAAATGTGACTGCCAAATCAAAGATGTTCCGGTCAATTTTCATCTAAATCTGTACATTTTGTGAACGGACGTCCCATATCTAAGTTAACGTACTCATAATACACATGACTTAAATTAACTTGATCTTGACGGAACAAAGATACAACAGTAACGTTATCTCTGACGAGATGCTTTGGCAAATAACCTTATAACTGATAAAGATGGAAGTAGTCCACATTTTCGTGTCTCCCTATGCAGAAAAAGGCTCTTTCATCATCCTATTTTTCACAAGCAATATCATCAAAAATAGTGATGGAAATCGGAAGAGCATTATCTGTAGATACTACACTAAAAAAAATTCTGCACTGTTTATTTAGATTTATGGGTTAAACTAAATGTTGTCAACCTTTACGTATGCATGAACAAATCTTTCCAAATGATAATACTATAAAAAATTGCTGCATGCAGTTTTATGCCATACAAAGAGCCAGATAAGTATACACATACATATGCAACAAAATGAACTGTACGGTGATTTGTGAGGTTGTGAGTGATCTGAACAATATAGAATTGCAGCTTACAAAAGACATTTTGCATTATTGTGTGGATACTAAAAGTTGAGTAAGCACTTGGAAACTCTTTGTCAACTTGCATGTCAAATATTACATTCACACTGACTGTAGCATCTGTCATCACTCTCAGCGAAAACCTTCATTTGGTCACTGTGATATTTTACAGAATTGACAGGGCAGGAATGAACAGAAATGAAACGTAAGACCACTCGTGATATTACTTTTAAGGCCAGATATAAAATTAGATATTAAACCAGTGTTAGCATCTGCTTTGAGACCATTTTTATAGTAGGTGCAAAAATGTTAGGGACACTGGATCAAAAGGCTTTCAAATTCACCTGAGGACTATCCTTGTCACTTTGGCAACCAATTTATGTTGAAAAAGCCATCATTTGTGGTAAGAGTGACTAACATAACAGTAAAAAAATGTTATCAGTTTCATATATTCATGTTTTCATTTGATCAAAGTGAAACTTACAATATTTCACACTTTTCAAAAGTGTCTTGTTTCAAATTCATCTTTTTAAAGAAGTACATAACATTTTTACGATTTTGGCATGGAGAAATAAAATATGTACAATTGAAAAATGTTATTCATAAAATTTTCTCCTCACAAAATAACGAGATCTTTTTTTACACTCTTACACGTAGTTCATATTTTTAACTACTACTGTAAAAGTAGAAAAATATGAAAATTCTCAATATCATCTATTTAAAAATGTCACAATGATATTTTGTTATTTGATAAAAAATAAATTATTGAATTCCTGTTTTGAAAAAAGGAAACTTGTTTCCTGTTTAAAAAAAAGTAATTTCATAAATTTCCTATTATAAAAAGAGGAAAATAAAGAAATTACTTTGTGTAAATAAGAAATAGAGACATTTCCTATTTCAAGAAAGGAGTATTACGAAATAACTCTTTGTAAATGGAAAACTGTTTGATTTCCTATTTTGAAACTAGAAATTTTCTGAAATTCATGTTCCCCTAGCCCCACTTTTTCTATTTAGGGTTTAGAGTGTGCATACTAAAGCCCTATTTACAGCACGTTAAACTTTCACATGAAAAGTAGAGGTCTCAGCAGTAGCAGCTACTTGTCATTTGACAAAGTCAGAATAGGTGTTTCTCCTATTGTTCTCAGGATCTGCAACTTATTATTCTAAAAAGCAGTTTTTACCGTGAAAGGATGATTTTTCTTTTTTTTTTCTTTCTGTGTGATTCCTATTGGTTGACAACTATGCCATTTTTAGTGAGTTATACCAAAATTAGATAGTTCTCATCATCAATTTATTTCGTAAAGTGATACATAAATTATTTTATTGTTTTCAGAACTAAGAGCTTCTGAAACTTGTGCTCTTTTCTGTATATAATATTCTGCATCTTCCAATAAATATAAACTTTTTTGATTTTTGCATCAAAAAGTTATTAACTCATACTTTTATTTGAAATTTCTATGCAATGTAATTTATATGTTCAAAAATAGTACACCACCTACTAAGGGAGAAAAAGTAAAGAATGTCCCAGAATACAGTCAATTCACCTGATAAACATGTGTTCTGAGGCTTTCTTGATTTCCTCCCGTGGGTTGTATGCGATTGTTCTCCAATGCTTCGCCGGGAGGAGGAATTTTCGTTTCGTGAAGCGCAGGATTGGTCAAAAGTCGTATACAACCCACGGGAGGAAATAAAGAGAGCCTCAGAACACATGCTTAGAGCACCTTGGCTTTGCCTTGGGCGTCTAATGCCTGTGTTCTGAGACATTCTTTACTTTTCATCCCTAGGTGAGTAATGTACTATTTCCGTCTTCTAAACTCAAAATAGCACTTTTACCGCTTGACTTTGGGTTATCAGACGGAAAAATAGTATTCGAAACTCGTTCGTAAAGGCTTCTTTACGAACCTCGTTACGGCCCTTGCCTTCGGCTCGTGCCGTAAACTTCTCGGTTCGTAAATATAAGCCTTTCCGAACTCGTACGAAATATACTATTCCCTTATTGCGGGAGCAAAGTTGGTACTTTGCGTGCTTATAATCAGGGAGCAAAGTATAACTTGTCCTCCCTAGGGAGCAAAGTAATTTAGCGGGAAAAAAGAAGGTTATTTTCCCTCTTAAAAGCAAAATAATTTTTTATATTATTTTTTCATTTTATAAGTTATTAGCAAATATTTATTTATGCATGCATATAAATAAGCCAAACTGGTCAAATAAATGGTTTTTTTTCTTTTTTTTTTAACGAACTCAGCAAATGGTTATTAGTCTAGTGGGGGGGCTTCGACCTCCCTACCCGTCCCCTCCCTGCAGGGGCTTTACCCTCTAGATCCCCACCGGGGGCTTTGCCCCCTGGGTAGGACCAGGTGTTGCCTATCCCGGACCCCGCACAACGTTTAATAGACTTGTTTCTATTGAAAGCATGCAAAACAGAAAAATTGCTAGAAAAGTTAAAATTACTTATTATTATAATTAATTTTACTTTTAATGCTAGGAATTGTTTTAAAATTTTTAAATTTTTATGATAGTTCTTGTAAGACTTATATATAAATGTAAGAAATACTAGTATTTTATATTTTGGTCTATAATAAAACTATTAGTTTCCGAATTGATTCAAAATAAAATACATATATTTTTATAAAAAATTAATATTGTCATTTTTTCAGCATTAGTTGACTAATTATGACCCCTGGTTGAGAAAAATAGGATTTGTATCACGGCAGCCTGCATTTTCTCCCTTCTCCGCACTCAGGGTTCGTACAAGACCTGGAATACCTGGACAACTCGTGGAATTTCACCTATATCCTGGAAATCAGAAATTATAAATTTTGCTTTACATTTAAATATTTTGAGTCACTATAGTTGAAGTCCAAGCGTCTAAAAATGTAATTCTAGATGGACTGCTTTAGGGGGCTCCACTGCGGCAAGGCCGTACCTACATCAATCTTTGGGCGTTTATTACAGAGTCACGTTTAACTTGCCAGTACTCAAAGACTACTCAACGACTAAGTCCCAACTAATTTAATAACATTCCAAAGACTGTCTACTTTTCCATAGTATTTGTTAAAAGTTACAAGTTTGATGCTTTCCCTAAAATAATTATACCTTTAAAATCTAAATTTTGATAGATAAAAGGGTGATGTCTATTAACATGGACCAAAAATTTTTTAATACGTTACTAAGCACTTACCATTCAAGAATGTGTGTACAAAATTGACGATCAAAATATTGAAAAGAAAAAATTTGCTCACACATTTATTAAATAAGCATTGAGCCACCGTACACTGCACCACGCGTTGTGGTCCGTTTTTTTCACATTATCGCTTATAACTTTTAAAAAAGGTTCATGACCTTGGGACCCCGTAATTCCAACCTGTTTAGGAGCCCACAAGCTTCAATCTCATACACAGCTTGTTACAGAGAAAACGCTTAATCTGCTTA
>JAPYYV010000317.1:0-35418 GCA_030522625.1 Copidosoma aretas
ATCAACCATTTTTATGGCCATCCGGAGCCTGCCACTGGGACTAATCTTCAAGCAGTTGGCATTCATAATAAATGTGTCCTGCAACTCTGAAAATTTGTACAAGTGTAGTACACATGCAGAAGATGGTTTTAAATCACTTATTAGCCCTGATAAATGCTTTACTTGCGCTGATTTACATGACACATGAAAATCCTCCTTCTATCAAAAAATTATACAGTATCAGTTAACGTGCTCGCATTTCAAAACAAGTGAGCCGAGTTTGCTCAAATTAAAACTGGAACTTCCCTACACGCAGACGAGTAAAATGCTGCAAGTTGGGCTCGATTAAGTTAAAAGTACATATCAAAACCCTGGTGAAACCTCGATCACTTTTTTTTCGTGGGCGAGAACATAAGGCACTCCGTCAATATAACGATCGTGCCTAAAAATGGGATCCGATTGGGAGATCTTAGCCTATCACTGCTCAGATATAGTTTGCTAGACGTTAGCAGAATCATGGTTCGTACCAGGGTTGCAAATGTGCCCGAGGTAGGAAATACTAGTTTCTGTCACAAATGTTCATCCGCAGAGCGGTCCCTGGGCCTGAGGGCCTTGCGGAGCAACGCCTGAGGGATCTTTGGGACACCCTTGTTCGGATGCACATAAGTGTTGAATTCTATCTTTCCTACTGAGGTTGTACTAGGGTTGTAAAAGTTTACAAGTTAGAAAAAAGTACTTTTCCTACCTCGGGCCTTTTTGGAACCCTGGTTCACCCTTAATACGAACCTTGTTGCGTATCTTGCCTACGGCTTGTGCCGTAAACATCTTGGTTCGCACATCAAAGCTTTTCCAATTTTGAACGAAAACGACTATTGTGCCCAGAGGGACGAAAAAACTTTGGGCGCAGAGTGTTTTTAAGAGTTCGAAGTATGGCTCGAGAGCGCAAAGGCTCTGCCGCCCGCTGTACCCATGGTAACAAAATTACTTTTCTGCACTAGGGCGCAAAGTATGCTCACGGGCCCAAAATAGCTCTTCGCGTCCTAGGATAGAAAATGACATATACATCTCGGGCCAAAACGTACAACGATTGCGACCTTTTGCCGTGTTAGTCGTACTTTTGCGCCCATAGTACGAAACCTCCTTTCTTTTTAATTACGTTTTTATAATGTATCATAAAATAACATTTTGTCAAATGACAAATAATCTATGAAAAAACGTCGTTGAGACGGCCATAGCTTTTCGACAGAACTTTGTCGAGAGCGTTTGGTCTTTCGGTAGAGTCCAATCATCAAGTAGGCTCTGGCATCCGACAAAGCGTCACCGAAAGGATGGAGTTTTAATGGAATATTCCGTTGAGAACTCTTCAAGAGACAGTCCCTAAAGGTACTTGGGTATAGTCTGCTTCAACGGTGTAAAATTCAGAGCTAATATAAGGAAATAGTTTGGTGTACTACTGATGGTGACGCTGGAAAATCGATGGTAATCTCTTAATTATAAAAACTACTACTACCACTACTACTACTACTACTACTACTACTACTGCTAATACTACTACTACTGCTACTACTACTACCACTCTCACTACCACTACTACTTATACTAATACTATTACTACTGCTACAATTATGACTCTAACTGTATTCAGTAGAACTTCTTGAAGTACTCACCAAATAAGTAAATTTCTACCAAAAATTAGATTATTTGCTTCGAAAGTTACGTGCTGCCAGAGATTAACAATTTTATAACGCATCTAAAAAGGAGAAAATAGATTTTTTTGGCTTTTTTTTATTTTTCCACTTTAAGCTGCAAAGACCTTACCGGCTACCCAAAAGAAATAGTGAAACTTATCACTCTTGTATTTTGCTGTATGTAATAACTTACATGAATAGATACTCTATCATTGTGGATTATTGGTGACCCTATCTTCCGGAACGAATTGAGAAATGTTTGTTTAGGTTACACAAAACTACTGAGCGCTTTTGTCCTTTCTTATGTACTACATGCATAAACTTACCATCCTCGTCATCATCAGGCGTACTAGTTCAATTATTAGATAGGTGAACGCTTCGAAAAACGGTTAGCAGAACGGGGCTGCGACACTTCCCTTTCAATCCTTAATAAATTAATCGATCGATTATCAACATAATATTGGTGTGGAATTTAACAATACTCTGAGCAGGGAAACGTTTCTAATGTACGATTCGTATGAGGGCAAGGACTGCAACAATATCAATTTGTATTCATACTTCTATTTGAATCAAACAAAAATATACGCAACCTTTTCCGGAGCACTACGTAGTTCGTGGATTGTATGTTTTGTTGCACTCCTTTGATTTACTTCAAGTTTTTCGCCATACTTGCTGCTGTGAACTGTTGGAATAGTAAAAAAAAATTATATTCAAATGAAAAATAAAATACTGGAAGATTCGCTGCCAGTATATTAATGATTTGGGAATACTAAAGTAGGAGGACAAGTAGTTCGAAAAGGGCAGAGAAGATCACCTCCCCGATATAGCCCTACCTTATGAAACCAATACAGTTCCGTTTTTACGCGTACAGCACGTACGAATACTATTCTAAGTGTTTCCCCAAACATTTCCAAGGTCTTATAGAAAAACAGTATCCAAACCTTTACGATTTTTTTATTAAATTGAACACAAAAATGATACGTTAACTTAAAACTGTCAACAGAGCGAAAAATGTCAAAACCCAAAGCGAAAAAAGAGAGATGATCAGAATTTTGAATATTCCGTCTACTTCGTAAGAATATGTTGAAAATATCGAAATAATAAAGTGTTTAAAGACTCTCTAAATCAATGTATCTTGCTAAAGATTTAATCAGCACCAATTTCTTAACTAATTTTTTGTTGAGAAGGTATATGAGGTGATTAGATTTTATTGGTCGTCGTTTGTAAGAAAATTAACTTTTTGAAAGTTCGATTGCTAGAAATAAAATTAGAAGCGAAAGTAAGGTTAGGTTGACGTCTTATTACCAAGGCATTACTTCAACTTAAAGATATATCGCTTATTACGATTGAACTCTTGCTATTCGTCGCTATGTGTCACAATATAGATTAACAAGCAAATGTTATAACTAAATTTACAAAATTTAATTTATTAAAAATTTAATTTAGGCGTTAATTGATTCAAAAGTTCACATTTCTGAAATTACGTTCAAAAAGTACAGATTGCGGGATTCAATTTAGAAAAGTTTTACATTTCAAAATCTTCACTTAGAAAATTAAGTCATAAGTGAGTAAAAAAATAGACGAAAAAACATTGGTATTTTATTATATCCCATCGCGATCCATCGGCTTAAAGTAGGGAAAACGAAAAAAATATGCTAAAACTCCCGATTTTTTGGTATTTCTGCAACATTCAAGATGTCGACAATAGGACATAAGCCGGAGTACCTATACATATGTATTTAAGTTTTTACGTATAGCAGGATAAAAAAAAAATAAGTTTTACTATTTTCTTTGGGTTGTCACTAAGGTATTTGCGGCTAAAGGGGAAAAAGTAACGAAAAAAAGCCTAAAGACACGATTTTTCTGCATATTAGACTTATTTTGGGGGTTATTAACAGAACACAAAACTAGAAGATCTACTGATGATAATTTTCACATATCGTTGAATGCTTGAGAACAAATTTCAGTACTTACATTGATATTTTATTACATTTCATCGGCTTCAAAAAGGAAAAGCGGTCATGATAAGCTAAAAATCCCGTATATTTGATGAATCAGCCCAACTTGAGGGATTGTCAATGATACATAAGGTTAGAGTACCTATTTATACAAGTTTTGACGTACAGTAGAGTACAAGTAAAATGATTTTTTATATTTAATTTGTTTAGCCGGTGTGATCTCCGTGACTAGAAGCGGTGAAAATGGAAAAAACAGCCGAAAAATGGATTTTTACATACACAATGCATTGGAAAATTCCAGATCTTTGGCAGCACGCGAATTTAGAAGCCAAAAATCTGATTTTTGTTGGCAACTTACTTGTTTGGTGTATCCTTAAAGATAATCTGGTAGCAAGATTAAAATAATAAATTTAGGAAATAACGGAAACCCTAGTATACATGTATAAATACAGGAGATAAACGGCTAAGGACGCGTATCCTTCGGTCAGTCACGGAGAAGCTTAATCGTAAATCTCGAAGCTACAGAGGCTGAGACAGCCTAACAGGAGAGGTTTCGAGCAATCAGTCCCTCCTGCCAAGCACGGCTGACAAACAAAAAAGTAGACTTGGTTTCTTTGATACGCAGCTATTGAGCGAAAGCTCCGGCTAAAATCAATCGAACATTCGACGTTGCGTTCCAACTTAAAAAATAGTGAGAATCATCATTAGTTATTGGAGGGTTGGTGAATGGAGCGCACAGGGGGAGAAACCCACAAGTATTTATAAATGTATGCAGTATTTGAAGAAAATTCTGCCAACACAGTGGCTGTCTCCCTTAGTGTGCGATTCAGAGGCTTTTATCTACGTATCCAGTCGATACTATATAACGTCTTTGGTGGTACATATATATTTGTATGCCTCATACGAATACTAGCACAGCTCCGATTTTTTCAGGCACGCTTTACATGAGGAGCTTCCCCATAAAACAAGCGAGCTAATAAAATGCAGCATAGAAATAGATGTAATAGTTTAACTGATTTCATGAGAACATTACCTTAAAAAATTATAAATGATGCTATATTTCAAAGGTTTAGCAAAATAAGACAGAAATAACAACTTCCACAGGTTTTCTGACAAGGACATAAATATAAAGACATACAAATATAGGGCTATTGCCGACCTTACAACATAACCTCTATTTTCCTTGTTTCGGTTAGGTCTGGATAAAAACGAAGTGAAGATAGTTGAGAAAATTACATCACGTTAACGATATTATTATAAACGAGTACATATTATTCTAAAATGTTTCATGACAACACAACCTTAAAAAACCGAAAAAATGCTATAACTCAAAGGAAAAGCTAGATAGGCAATAATGTTTACGGGTTTTGGAAAAATAAAAATAAAATGGCCGACGTTAATATAGTAGTTTGTCCAGACAATGATATTAATTTCGTTTGAATTGTAAAAAAACTAATCTTACGGAAAGTATTCATGCACGTGTTTTTAGTTTAAAAGATTTGCTGCTCATTATTTATGCATATTTAACCAATGTTAATAAGCTCATTTGTATGTTTTTACACCTTTAAAGGTCGCATCCGACAATCCCATTTTTAAAGCTATGCTTCATAAGCGGGGCGGACGCATGGGCACGGCGTGTCAAAAAACAGAACCAGTAAGTTTAGCCAAGCGTATCAGCATGTATTATTCTGTATTAAACAGTGATTTTGGTAGAATAGTCAATACCCACACCCCCTTCCTCTCTCACACCCCCATGGTTGCCGTGCTACTCTACGCTTCTCCGAAAAATGAGGTGAAAATTTCTCGATTTCTCTGTTCCTTGAACCGAAAAAAATCTGGGTTACACCGCGTCCAAACAATAAAAAAAAATAAATTCTTTAAAAACTGCTTAAGCCTGCCTGAAACTGCCCTGTCTACAGCCTTCCCACATTTGCCAATCGTTTCGGGAGAAGGCTAAAGACTTCTAAAAGCAGCCAAAGCCTAATAACCCCCCCCCCCCCCTCCCCTGTCCTTACAGCCCCGCTACATTTCGGAATCCATCGAAAAACGGCCAAGTCCTTTGAAACTTAGCGTGAAAAAAGCTTTGTAGCCACCATTAATATTTTTGCCATAATTTGCAGCTAATTTACAAAAGACAAAAGTATAAGATAAATTGTTTTGTTTCTATTAATAATTGAAAGAAATATTATTGCAGTGGACTAAACTCAATTTTGTTATGGGGTCATTAGGGTTATTGGATTATTTTAATCGTACTGCTCATTATTATTATTAGTACTGCTAAGGACATCTACATTATTCTGGTTATATCCTATAATTACGACTACTTCATCTCGTGGCTATTAATACTATACAGTTGTTACTTTGACGTTATCATACTTGTCTTGTAAAATTATTAATTCTTGAAGAATCTGAACGCAACAGAAAAGATCTTTCAGTTCGCACTAAGTTTTAGTTCTTATTATGATAACCCTATTGCTTCAATTTTTCCATCATCATCAACACCATTCAGTTCTATTATTATATGTAATATTCTAACAATAGCTTATTACTATTATCATTATTATTATTATTATTATTATTATTATTAATAATATTACATTTGCTATTATGTTTTATTCTACAAACAATACCGTGACAACTATGAGGACTATTATTGTTTATATTATCACTACTATCATTGTTTTTGATACTATCATCGTTATTGATATTATTGATAATGTTTCGCATTTAGATCAATACCACAATAATTGTGAAGATCACAGTGCATTACTGCTATTACTATTATATTATATAAATTATTTTTTATTTCATTTCTAATATTTCCTTCCACTTATAAAACTTATAGAAAATATTTACAATAGATTTGAGGTATTGCTACGGCGCACAAAAATAATTTGATATAAATTTCACTTAATTTATCATAGATATGATTCAAAAAAGATAATTTTATGACAATTAAATTATAGTTAAGAAAAAAAAATTTAATGATTAGAAATTGGATTTTCAAAATATCGTATTTGGGACGATCTTTCACAAGCTGGACGGATTTGAACAAAAATTGACTAACATATTTTTCATGTGGCTGAATTTTTCGTATGGTTTCTATATCGGAAAAAAGAAATACAGGATTAAGAGTTGAAAAAAAAAAATATTTTTTATAATTAGAGCAAATTTGAATTTTGAGATTTTTGAGATTTTTATTTACATGAATCAATTAAAAAGTTTATAACATCGGTTCTGTTAGAGCTGGAAATTCTTTTTCACTTTAAGGCTGAAAAAATGTTTAAATCATTTATGAATGATTTTTCCCCTCTCGTAGCAAATTTTCAATAATACCATTGTATTCTACGTCACATTTTCTATCAGAAAATAACTTTTAATTGATGGAAAATTGTTATTACTTTAAGAAGTAAATAAATTTATATAGTACGGCCCGTCTTAACGGCACACGAATTTTAGTCCACGCCTAATTTTCTCGCTGCGTATCGTCGTATTTATATATATTAATGTTTATTAAAATACAAAAATTTATAAATAATTGAACAAAAAATATATTTGACTCTAATAGCTTTGTTTGGCCTAGATCCAGAGCCCACCAAAGTGCTCGGAGTCCGCCTGTTTTTTGAAGCCGAGTACTTGTTCGTCACGGGAAGCCAAACAAAGCTTATTATGTGCTAACTTCTGCCTATATCTGCCATCACTGCTCGTACTATTTTTAGTTTTCGTGTATTATGTGCTTTATGTTTTTTCTCTGTCGCAAACTGTCTAAATTTTTTGTTGATGTCGTTGGGGATAGACTTTTTCATCGAGCTTGCGAGTGCCCTTTCTGCCTGTATCTGGTTGTTCGTCGATCGCAACTTTCCCCACCGTTCCGGATTTCTTCACTCGTGCCTGTGACCTTGTGTGTAAACTAGCGAGTCTATGGACAAAGTGCCGACAAGAATCATAACGATGCCTAAAAAGTTATCACGGAAATGACAAGGCACAAACATTCGCACTGACTAATGTTTTAATCACATCAAGTTATCTAGTCATCCGAAAAGAAGAACACTGAAATTGCAAAAAGTAAATAAAAATCTCCTACAGGCATCGAATGTGACAATAACTACGGAGTTATTACAACAAAAAATGTGTGATACTTGTCGTAGGAGCATCAAGAACAGCAAAGAAGAAAGTAATGATCAAGTTGGAATGGTACGTAACTATATCATATCAAGAGTGTTCAATAGTATTTAACCTTTACGTGCAAATAAGCTAGTGCGCATAACACACTTTATACGCGACAACATAGCATAAGAGTCTAAAGCGTTCTGCTCTTTTCCATCTTCCAGCCAGAAAATTCCTTTATCTGTATTCAATCTATCTATTAAATAGTTTTTTAATGTTCCTCAAATATCGCTCATAAGTTTATTTTTGTATTATAGCCGTAAAATAGTAAAGGATCATCAAATAAAGAATCTAATGCTAAAATTGGTAGCGGAGAAACTTTGGGGCCCTCTGGAGAAAACGGACCATTATTGATTGATTACGTAGAATATTAAAAAAAAGATTCAGTCCATTTGAATCTTTTTCTAAAGAACGAAAATTAACGCAAAAAAATTTTCTGAGAATGCAGCTAAAAAAATTGCAGAAGTGATCAAGAAAAAATTTGTTGATTAAACTGACAATGATCCAGATGATAGTGATAACGATAATTATGATACAGCGATTCTAAGAACTGTTCACTAAAGTTTTAATACCACTCAAGACCGTACTTATAAAATTTCATTTTCCAACCATTTTCAGACACTGGTATTACACAAAAATCAACTCAATTTTCCTACCGTGATATCTATTGTAAAAAATATTATACAAGAGAAAGGTATATCAAGCGATCCCAGTCCTAAAGTCCATCCATCTTTGGAAGTAGATAACTGTTAATACTATAACTTCCTTCTGTCAGTGTGATGCCTACACTTAATCAAAGCGAGGCCAAAAAGATTATGTCCCTGTAAAAACGGTTGAAAAAAAAAAAGAATCGGATAAATCTTTCAAAATGAGTTATTTAACAATTAAATGTTGTTTTTCTAAATTCGCTAGCTTACGACCTAAACGTTGTGTATTAACATAAGCGAGTGGTACTTATTCAGTTTGTCTCTGTCCAATACATGAAATCATAAAATTCATTAAAGTGGAGCAAATTTTAAATCAATCACATCTGAAACACAACGATTTAACAAAATTTGCCATGGTTGTCCGGATCGTATGGTGTGTGATGTGTAATCTACTAATTGTTTTTCAGAATCGTGTGCTAAGTGCCTTGGTATAAGGATTGTAATTGAGGAAAAATAAATTTGAAAGGAAAATTATTCGACAATATTAAATACAAACAGTGGGTTGCAACTGTAAGAACTTTATTACAAACCTTGATATCTAGTGTTAATAAATTTTTAGAATTTATGATCAGCAGATAAAAAAAATTATTGCTGCTTTCTTTTTTAGTCGATAAACAGAGATAAATTGTAAATAAACAAGAAGATTTGATGAATTGTATTAATTATATAGAAGATTTCAAAACAATAGCTGAGTAGCACTTGATTCTGACCTCACATGGTAAAGGCCCATGTTACAAAATAGGTGGAACGTTAAAACGACTTCCTGCTAAACCTAGACTTCAAAGAGTAGATAATCCTATCCGAACACTAAAATAGATCTTTTGTTAGGTGACTCAAGCTCTCCCAAACATGACTTGTCGCTATTCGATTGATAATGAGCATGTAGAAGAAGAAAAACGATTGTGAACGCGTATTCCAAAAGCTATAACGATAAAAAGCACCTTACAGTATCATTCTATGGTTCCAATCTCTCTTCAAGAATTGGAAGCAAAGAAATTTTCGCTTGATAAAATAGCTATTGTAGCTAAGAACGAGGTACTTATTAACTAATAATAATGTATCGAAATCCTGGCAAATAGAAGTTTTTTGATTCTACAACGTTTTTTATTATTTTTTTTGTTTTTAATTATGGAAAAAGTTGTATTTGCTAATGAATGGTATGTAGCTGAAAATGCCGAATAACAATTCATATGACAGAAAAACGATACGGAGCAAAAGATAAGGCGTGCAATAGAATCCACGCGTCGATAAGACGTGCCGCACTAGATAAATTAATTTATTTCCAACAGTAATTATAATTTTCCTATCAAACAAAAATCCGTTTACGATCAGAAATTTGACGTAAAATACAATGGTTACATCACAAATTTGATACAAAGTGCAGGAAATTGTTAAAGACGATTGAAAAATTTAAATTGTTTATAAAAATATATATTTGTTGATGATCTTTTATGGACGAAATTTGTTATTAAAGATCATTCTTTCAGCTTTAAAATAGAAAATGATTCAATTTTCTAGCTCCAACAAAACTGAAGTTATAAAATTTCAAAAGAAAGTATTTAATCCAAAAATCACGGTATTCTCAGAATTCAAATTGATCTAGAAAAAAATAAAAAAAATTTAAATTCTCAATCATGTATCTCTTTTTTTCTGACACAAGCCTGCAAATGAAAATTTAGCCAAATTAAAAATGAGTTGATCAGAAAATTTGCTCATATTTTAATCTTATGTTATGTCATATGTACAATAGATGATAAAGTGTTTAAAAAAAAATGACTATACGATTTCAAGTTTTTATTCATGTGTACAGAATTGTAAAAATTCCAACTTATTAAGAAAAGAAGGGGGAATAAGAAGAGAAGGGAGAAAATAAAAAAATTTATTGATTCATTATTGATTATTTGTAAATAATTGTATAAAAAAATGATTGTATAAATTAAATGAATTATTTTAAAATTGTTTTAGAATGTTATAAACACAATTTTAAAGTGAATTGATAACTTTTATGTATTTTTTCTATGAGCACAATGGCTTTTCTTGATTTAAAAGCTAGATACATAAGAAAACTGGCTCACGTTGTTCACTTACGAATAATGTTCAAAGTTGGAAAAGTGCTTTTTCTTAGCATCTAATAATTTAAAAACGAAAATTCCTAGAAGCCTGAAACTTTAAAAAATTACTGCTTACAATGATATAAGAGAGAGCTTTTTATTTGGATGATATTAGTTTTTTAATTCTTTAGGTTACGAACGATTGTTTTATTTTTATGCCTTTATTGTAATTTCAATACCCTCAAAGAACTTTTAAAAACAAAGATTTTCCATAAAAACATGGTCTACCATTTTCTGGATCAGAGTTGATTAGTTTAGGTTAACACAACAAGTAATTGCTACTTGGTGGCCATCCACGTCAGGTTTGTATTTTTTCAATTAAAATACAGGTATTTAACTGAAACTTGTACAAGTTTCAGCTTCATCAGTTGAAAAATGACAGCTAGAAATTTTTTTAAAGACTATTTTTTTTGGAAAATATTTGTTCTAATGGGTTCTTTTAGGGTATTCGAGAGCAAGTAATCTAAGTAAAGAAATAATAGATTTATATAGCTTCAAACATAAGTTAAAAAATGTTACTGGAAAAAAATCATTAAGAGAAATTTAAAAAAAATTTTATCTGGATGAGAATTTCAATAGCTTTATATATTTTCTAGCATGGTTTAGATAGTTTAAGATACTTACAAACAATGGCGCACATTTCAAGCATGGCTTGAAAGAAAAAAATGTTTGTTCGTAAATTGAAAAAGGAAAAACTGATATTACTGAATTCTAAAGCACTCTTTTATATTATTGTGAGCAGTTATTTTCAAAAGGTTTTAGCTTCTAGATATTTTTTTTTTTGAATTATTAAATGCCAAAAAAGTAATTTTACAACTTTAAACACTATTTTTAAGTAAACAAAAAGAGTTAGTGACATTTAACAAGTTTAAGAAGTGCGCATGGTAATAATAGTTTTCAGCCTCAAAAAATACATATAAATCCATCAAAACATTGGGCCCTCCGAAAAAATGCACTTATCTATGCTTTTTTTATCTCCGTTGTCTGGTCAAGCTTTTTAAACTATGAAAAGCCATTTAGCTTATAGAAAAAATATATTAATATTATCAAAATCACATTAAAATATTTATTACGACATGATTAAACAATTTAAAACAATTATTTTAATTCATACAACTATTTTCACATATAATTACTTACAGTTAATTAACAATGAATTAATAACTTATTTTATTATCTTCCTTTTATTATAATTATCATTATACATATTTTTTCTTAATATGATGACATTTTTATAATTCTGTGCCAATAAAAAATCACTTAAAATTGTACAACCATTTTTTTTTGAGAATATTTATTTTTTATTGTACACATCACATTACATAAGATTAAAATATAAGCAAAACTTTTTGACCAACACATTTTTTATTTGACTGAAATTTTTTTTGTGGGCTTGTGTCGGAAAAAAGAGATATGTGTTCAAGGATTAAAAAAAATCAATCTTTTTTAAATAGAGCCAAAACAAATTTTAAGAATTTCGTGATTTTTGGCTTGGTGACTCTCTTTAAAAAATTTATACCCCCAGTTCTGTTGAAACTAGAAAATTAAATTATTCTTTATTTTAAAGCTGAAAGAATGATCTTTAATAACGAAGTTTAGCCATTAAAAGATATCAACGAATTTTATGTTTTTATAAACATTTTAAATGTTTCAATCGTTTTTATAAATTTCTACCACTTTGTATCGAATTTTTACTATTACCATCATATTCTACGTCAAATTTCTTATCATAAACGTATTTTTGTTTGATGGGAAGATTATAATTACTATTATAAATCGTTAGAATCATTTTTCTGTCACATGCATTTATTGGGAATTTTTAACTACATAATATTTATTATCAGATACAACTTTTTACATAATTAAAAACAAATAATAAAAACAATAACGATACTATGGAAACAAAAAAACATTATTTATTACGATTTTAATACATTATTATTAGTTAATTAGTACCTCGTTCTAAGTTACATTGTAAAATACTTACATCTAGTCTTACACTAAACCTAAGTAGTATTTTTTATTTTAAAATTCTCACAATAGTTTTTTCTTTATGTAGCGAGAATTGCTTGGCTTCCAATTTTTGAAGAGAGATTGGAACCATACAGTAATACTGTTAGATGCCGTCCATCGTTATAGCTTTTTAAAAACGCATCAATATCGTTTTTCTTCTTGTACATACTCTTTATCAACCTAATTGCGACAAGTTATGTTTGGAAGAGCTTTAGTCGCCGAAACAAACAATTCTTTCGGTGTCCGGACAGGATTATTTACTCTTTAAAGACTAGCTCTAGCAGTAAGTCATTTTTACGTTCCACTTATTTCATTCTATAGAATGAATAAGATTTATTAAATTCTGTTGTTTTCATATTGTCCGCTTTTACTATTCTAAAAATACATTATCTTACATATATCTTTTAAATTCATTTCAACGAATTTCATAAGTCAACTTTGAAAGAGGAACATCAATAGTATCGTGACGTAAAAATTAATTCTTTGTAAAAAATCTTATGCAGCAAGTCAGAACTCCAACAAATGAGACGATAGAAACTTAGGCCTCTGGCTTATCACCCTTCCGAATTTGAATCCTCATTTCTACATCTATCCACTCGCAAAGAGAATGCCTTGCATTGTGACAAAATATTACATGCCAACGCCGAAAAAATCTAGATATCTGGCTTCTTCAATTTCCAAGAGCTCTTTTGTTTTAATGCATACTTTTGACTAATTCAGAAGTAACGGGAACTCACAAATAATGTTAATGTCTACGCTGTTCTCGAACTAACATGTCACACGACAAAGGGGAGTCTACTACAACCGAAGGGGCACATTATTAAATACGCCCCCCTCCTTACATTCTTGTATAATATTAAGGTAAAAGTATTTTCTAAAAATTTGGCAATAGCTATAATGTCAACGTAAAGAGCTAGAGGTTAATTATTCAACGAGTCTTCTTTAATGATATTGTTTATTATTATTTTACATCCATTATAAGTACATTCAAATTATTATAGTTGTCCGCTATTATTACAACAACTACTTCTTTTCGTGGCTAGTATTACTATACAATTGCTACTTTAACGTGATCATAATTGAATTGAAATTATTAATTATCGAAGAATCTTATCACAACGGAGAGAATCCTTCTGTTCGCTTTACGTTTATGTTATAATAACGACAAACACTATCACTCTAATTTTGCTATCGTAATTATTACCAATAACTCTAATCATTATACGAAATATTGTTGCACTAGCTTGTAACTGTAACTACTATTGTTATAATAGCGAACATGCTTTATTCTATTAACATTACAGTGATTATTATGAGCAATGTGCTTCTTTCGATGATCAGTACTATCATTGTTATTAACACTTATTATTTTTGTTTTCTGTGAAGAATTCAATGTTGATTGTACTCTAATATAAGATCGTATGAACTCCTGAAGAGGACGTTGCCTAAAGAAAAAATTACTCTATTTGATCTGTCCGAAAAATTACTAAAACATATCAGAAATGAATAGTAGTTTATATACATCACTAAAAATTGGCATGGATGAAGCGCATAATAAATCAAGAGTGGGACTGATCACGTTACGATTGCCCATTATCTTTCGACAATTGTGATGTCATTTTACCTCTATTCCAAACGTTGACGTTGTCTACTCTTGTCAATTATTATTTATACACAAAAAAAAGTTACGAGTCCAACATTTTTTTGTAATCTACCTGACGGACAAATTGATTTCTTTATGGAAAGAGCTTTTTACTTAACATTGAATTCAGTGTTATTTTTATTCATCATTATTTATTAAATTTGATTATTCATGCATTGTGGACATGCACCCACAGCTCTGAAGAGACGTTGATATCAACTCTATTAATAATTAAATTACATAACTACGAAAAAAAAAATACAAATAGTGAAAAACTGTGCCCAGACAGCAGTGCATGCAATTTTAAAATAAGGTAAAACATTATTTAACATAAATTAGACGCATAGCATGGAACAAATCGCCAGTACTGAAAGAATAGTAGTTAAATCAAGCGAAAAATATTTATAAACGTTCCTCACAGTATCTGGTTTCTTTTGATTTTGCCAGATGTCGTCAATTTGGATGTAGAGCCCAAAAAAAAATTATAACTTCAAAAACACAAATTCGAGTGGTAAAATTTTTCTACAAATTTTCTAAAATCTATGATTTTTTAATAATCTTCTGTGTATTAACTCTTTGACTCGGAGAATGTAAGTACTACATTATATATCAAAATATTAAAAGGAAAAATCCAAGAAGCAATTTAGTGAATGAGTACTGAGCAGCGGTGTGCTTCAGCACATGCTTCGGGTTGTTCTTGTTTACAAAATTGTTTATTACCCGAGAAAATAGCCAGTTACCATAGTGCCCTAAAGTGCTAATCTGTTCAGAATTGCATAAGCTTCAACATCATATGCCGCTTGTCATGAAGAAAAAGCTAAAACTCTTTTTTTTTATGAACAACGTCGGAAAGTAATGCTTCCCGTGTTATGTGGCATCAGCTGCAAATTTTCTCACGTTGTTTCTTAAAAATAAATTAAAGAGTTTCAACACTACCTACGTGACAAGTGGCATATAACGTTGAAGCTCATGAAATTCCTAACAGATTAGCACTTTAGGGCACCTAGATAACCTGCTATTTTCTGGAGTAATAAACGATTTTGTAAACAAAAACTACTCAAAATACGTGCTGAAGTGCACTACGGCTTAGTACTCATTCACTATATTGCTTCTTTAATTTTTTTCTTCCAACAGTTTGATCTGAAATTTCGTACTTATATTCTTGCGGGGTTCATACACAATAAATGATTAAAAAATCTTCAATTTTGGAAAATTTGTAACACAATTTGATCGATTGAAGTTTTGTTTTAAAGGTTGAAATTTTTCTCGGACACACTATCTAAATTAACGTGTTTTGGCAAAAAATATGAAAAACTAGATCCTGTGAGGAACGTTCAAGAATTTTTTGGGCCTGATTCGATCAGAATTTTTTTAGTCCTGGCGAGTAGAACAGAATTTCGTGATAGGCGCCCGAACATGTACAGCCGTCAGGTAGGAAATACCTCAGGTATCGTGTGTATTTATTTGTTTTTTTCTTCGATGATCTACAACACACCACCTAGATAATTATAACTTGAAAAGACTGCAGTTAATATAGTAATTAAAAAACATTTTTTTGAGATATATATTAAAAACTACTCTGCGGACACTTATGTGCTCTGTGCAAGTCTCCGGAGGGGGTAAATAAAATCGACAGCAGCGCACAAGTCGGCCAAAAAGTGCAAAGTTGTCGAAAAAATACAGATGGATAAAACGTTGTTAAGTTGGAAAAATAGGACGCTGTTCTTGTCGTGTAGATGATTGCAAAAGTATGAGTCAAAAAAGTAACTTCAAATTCTATAGATTTCTAACCGACAAAGAACTGTTCGAGCAAAGACGATTATGGATCACTGCATGAAAAAGACGGAAGTAAACAACGTAACCTAACTGTATGGGATATGACAGTGTAACCATGCTTAGTATACTTACAGCACTGTAAAAGTATTGAAAATTGTTTTGGTCAAGATGGAACGCCATGGATTTCCTAAGCCATCAGATATAATTTGCAGTGATCATTTTATTGAAAATAAACCCTTCGATATTCTTCTTAGACCAAGTAACACTCCAACGAGTTGTCCAAATGAATAAATATCAACAAAATTAGACCTGTTGGAATACAATTGAAACTGCTTAACTTACATTCAGCTGATTCTTTCATAGTTGTTAGGACACTGTTTGCCTTATGATTGAGGCATGAGGCGTTCAAAAAACAGCTAATTGTATTAACTCTGTATCCTTCAACAAAATATACAACATGTTGAGCTTCTACCAGTTCTGTTGTTAACCATTTTTTTAGGTTTTCAAAGACGATGAGAACTTGTCATTATGCATATAATAACAAAATTTAATTTGTATTATGACCACTTACATAATATCTTACTGGCTTACTAGTCGCTCAGAATTCGATTATGGCCAAGTTAATTGATTCCGAATTTTTTTTTTGGCTTTTGGATGTTTGTGTTACTAATGACATATTAAGTTTTAACGCATTCGCGTTGTCAGCGCGGCTGTCAATAACTGCCGAATATAGTTATTTGAGTTTTACAAGAAAACTTTGCGAAAGAAAGCGGTCGGGTGAAAAAAAATGCGAGATGAAAATACAAACAAAATAAGACTTTGTGAGTCCTGATAAGTTCAGTAGCTATTTCACAAATCGCCAAAACCGTATTTTTCGCATATTTTTCAAAAATGTGTAAGCCATGTTATTATTAATATTAAGTGCTTAAATTTGTATGAGAGGACGTTTTGTAGCCCCTTATATGCAATCCAAATTTCTGCAACTGACAAATACAATGCACAGCCACTGTTTTTTGAGAAAGATGAAGATACTCGCTGTACTTCCGACGAAAACTATCAATACCTTACTAGGCTCTGACAAAAAAATATAAATCACCGCATTTCTCATAATGACGACGAGTTAAATTTAGTACTCATAAACGAAAACTAACAACAGATATGGTTTTTAACAAAGAATGTAACGTAATGCTCAATAAAAGAATTTATTTTGTCCACAATTCCCTTGATAAAAAGCGAATCTCTTCTCAACCATAAAGGTCACTCCAATCAATAAGGTGTCGAAAAAGCCTTTGCTTTACGCAGAAAGCTATTAAATCTTTTAAATGGGATCACAAAACTAAATATATTCTAGATAAGTGTGAGGAATACCAGGGAAACATGACAGATAGTTTTATTTTGAGTTTGGTCAAAATTTTAAAGACTTCTCTGGAAAATAAAGTTTATTTATGATTTTGGGGCATATTAGAGGTTTTGACAGCTACAAAGCTGTAGCACAACTTTACACCAAATATTCTATCAATCTACTGTACAAACCCTTTAAAATAAATTAAATCATTCGAATCGGACCATGTCATCGGGAGTTATCGAACTTTGAGAAAAATTTTGACATTTAAGCCTCCTGTGCGCTCCACAAGCAGATTATAATTCTTGCTGCATACTCTTCTCAAACGCTAGAATATTCTCATTTTAATTAGTTTTATTTCTGCAAATCCCATATTATTTCTTTGTTCATAATCTAAATCAAAATAATAATTATAAATCAATAATATGTGTTGATTGTATTTGGCATAGTTGGACTATTAAACTAACATAGAAAAGAAGTGTGTTATGTTACTTTTTCAATTCTAACTCAACCTTAGCTCTTGCGTTTTATTGTCTCGAAGCGTCTATCATGTAGCATTTTAGTTTAATTATTCCAGTTACTATATTATTGTCTAGCGGTTACCTCTTTACTCTTGATAATTGACCATTGAGTAATAATTTTTCTTTTCGATGTCTTTGATGTTTTATCATCATTCCTGTATTTATAATCTACATTCGACTGTTTTATTTATCAATCATAGGAACATTTCGTCTTGTGTTTTCAGCACTATTATCTTTTTTTGTCGTTCTTTTTAATGAATGTTTTCAATTAACCTCTAAATCAATATTTCTACATCTTATAGTCCTGTTTTTATCTCTTCATTTGATTTAATTTTCATCGCATTAAATAAACCCTTAATTTTTTTTTGTGTTAATTGTTCCAAATTTACATTTTTTTATTCGCATTTCTCCTAATCCAAGTATAATTGCTATTCACGAATAATTTTCTTGGTCCTTAAAATAAATTTATAAATTTATGCTGTTCGTCGTAAAAAATTTATTATTTTCTATGCTTGTACATATTTGTATCTAAGTTATTGTTACTTAAAATTTAGTATCTATATTTATTATAAAGTGTACATTATATCAACCCTTTACCAAACCAATGATGATCTTTTAAACACGTTAAAGTAATATGACTATCTTTTATGAACTTTCAATGCTTTTCTTTTTTGTCGAAGCATCCCTCAGAAAAATTGTTATTTCACACAAAACACTAGTTTTCTTACATAATTGATTGCTTTTGACTGCTTCTTATCATTATGACTATAATATAACGGTGTTGTACAACTTAAGAGTAATAATTTTCTAAAAAATTTTCCTTAATCTTGACCTGAATAATTGTGCTTTATTAAGTTCAAGACAACCTTAGTCTACTGTCTGCCATACTAAGCTAAATACCTTTTTTTAGTTTATATCTATATGAGGCGTTTCACGTCAACTCTCTAAGCGCGTCACGCGTGTGCAAAATGAGCATAATTTTTAGCTCGCTACTATGCTATTAAAATACTTTTTTTACAAATACTTAAGACATGTTTTCAATGTATTTTTTTCTCACCTTTTAAATGCATTAATCAGTTTTCCAACAAATGTCAACATAACCGCCAAAATTACAAAAGAGTACAAAAAGCGCAATATCTCTAAAACTCCATTTTTTAATCTTTTTTCAATTAGTTTAGATCGAAAGAACTGGTATTTTTACGTCGATATAGCGATTTTAGAGAATATGGTTTTTTTTCTTTCGGAGCGATGAAAAAAAAAAAAAAAAGTATCGCGCGTTCCCCTCAGCTCGGCTTGGACACTTTTAATTACTTGATATCAAATCTCTAAATTACAAACTATAAAATGTATGTTAAGAAATGATAAATATACAGTTTCGTTATTTTTATTTATTTAACTTCCCATGCACTTATCCATTTTTGTGAATGACAAAAAAATATAGCGAGATAAATATATTTTATTCTAATTGAGAGAATTTTAATTTTTGATGCTTTGAAAACAAGTAATTGTAAAAAAATGCCCATTGTGATACTGATAATGATAACGACTATTCTAATTAAATAAATAAAACTTAATTTAGTAGGGACTATTGAAAGAACAATTATTTTTACAGTTACAAAATTACCATATTAAGGTATCACAACATATTCTGGTCATGTAGGTATAAAGCTCCATTAGCTCAGTATAAAACAAGAACAAAGTATATTTGTTCAACCTGCAAACACTGTGCTTCTAACTTACGGTCCAAGGTAGCTTGTTTATACTCCAAGACCACAGCAGATTACATCGGTATTTGCTGCCTATGGGCACAGGTATGCTGTATCGAACCGCGGCGCGGTCTTTACAAATCGTGGAGCTTAGGCGAACGCACGATACTTAATTTTGTTTTTTTAATTGCTCCAAAAGAAAAAGAAAACGTATCCTTCAACATCGCTATACCGACGTAAAAAGACCAGTTCTTTCGATCTAAACTACTAAAAAAAAAAATTAAAAATGAAGTTTTTGAGATATTAAGCTTTTACTTCTTTTTTTGTAATTTTGGAGGTTATAATGACAATTTTTTGAAAACTGATTAATGCATCTAAAAGGTGAGAAAAAAATACATTGAAAACATGTTTTAAGTATTTGTAAAAAAAGTATTTTAATAGCATGGTAGCGAGCTAAAAAGTATACGTTTCGAACTCGCTCGACGCGCTTGGAATGTTGACGTAAAACGCCTCATATTTATAAATGAATAAGCCTCTACGTCTATTATTTTCACCTTGATGTCAGTATATTTGTGATGTTAATTTTAATTCTCTATGTATTTGATATCTTCTAAGACTATACTTTGTCACGTGTTTTTTTCATTTTATTGGCGTTTTGGCCTTTTAAAGTATTAAAGTATGCATATTTCTGTCTTTCCATACGTCTTTGCTGAATCAAAGGGTTGAAGATCAAAAATTTTTTAGGTAGTAGCACAATGGTGGTAAAAATTATTCGATTAATACTAAATTGGATCTAGGTACGTTAGATCAATGGTTCTATTGGCCTCTCAGGTATCGGGATAGATAATATTCATCGGTTTGATATTACTAAGATAAATAAAGTTTGTATGTCTGTATGGTGGAAATATAGCTAAAAGCTAAAGAAAAACATTCTAAATTCCTAATTATTCCACCAATAATGATAGTAATTATAGCAAAATCTATATGCATAAATGCCCAGCCTTTATTGCGATAGCTTAGTCAAATAGGACAAATGGCCCTATAATAAGGGTTATAGGACAGTCTTGGGATTCTTATATAATACCAAATGTATAATGAATTATGTTATCACGATTTTGGTAAATATTCATTGATTACTGATCCACTAGAAGTGTAAATTATTGCGCATTAAAGAATTTATAATTAACATTCATTATGAATTAAATAAAAACACTATTTTTTGGCCCTGTGATCGAGCCTTATGACAATTTATTGATATATATAATCAAGCCTCTATTATCGAACCCCTTTCAGCCTATTTTTTACTTGGTTTAATTGTTCGTACATCAGTATATGTAGATAATTTATGCAAATTGATAAATATCCTTCATATTCATCAATACAAACGTCGATTTCTCGCACCAGGACTAAATGTAAACAAAACTTTCGCAGACAAGAAATTATGGCTAGGTAAGAGCTGCTAGCACTGTGTAAAGGGCCCTTGCAGTAAGCACACAATAAAATTATTCACCAATTATCGACTTTATTGTAAATAAATAAAAAATAAAAAGAAAGTACAAAAAATTGCTCATCGTGTAATTTATACCTTTTTTAAGGAGATCATGCGTAAATCTCAGGTCAACATAACATAAAAAAAAAGTAAAGAGAAAAAGATGCATACTATGAAAATATGTGTACCTTAAAGATAAATTTAAAAAACCGCTGCCACTTTATTGGCACAAAGCTTGCTTATTCACATGTTTCTCTTCTTTTTTACACACACCATCATCAATTTTTTTTTTTCACAATCTAAAAACATAAATATTTAAAGAATTTTTTCCTCAAAATATTTTACCACAAAATATTCTGAAACAACGTTTACTGGCAAAAAATTCATATTCTCGAAAAAATCAAATTTCCAAAATCGATCAAATTGAAATAAAAATTGTTAGAAAATTTTATGATCTTCAAGTTTGTCTACCACAAAATATTCTAAAACAACGTTTGATGGCAAAAAAATCACTTTAAAAAAAAACGAATTTCCAATATCAATAAAATAGAAATTGAAAACCGCTGCTAATAAATTAGCACAAAGCTTCCTTAACAACATTATTCTGCAATCATTCAACTGAAAAAAAATTTAAATCAAACATTAGAATGATTTAAAATGTAGGGAGAAGTTATTTTCATGCTCTGTGATGAAGAATTATTTCGAAAATAACATGATAATTATTCAATCATCTATAGAACTATGTTAAAATCAAATTTAAATTTTTTTACTCCAAAAATAGCATGAACTGTTTCTTAGCACTCAACATTGTTATAATAACCTTGATGGAGTATAAAGAGTCAAATCATTTTGTGAACCTATATAAGGATATAAAAAGAAACCTTTGGAGCCCTACATCATGAAAATCATTTGGAGAGTTTCTGAGATATGGCTACTTCAAAAAAAAAAATTGTAGATTTTCTTAAATAAAAAAAAAAGGAATGACATAAAACAAAACTTTAAGTAATTTAAAATGGAGCTGTTTTAATGCTTTATGAGATACAACTATTAAAGCAATCTATTTTTAATTGTTTTACCCTAAAAGTAGCAAGAAACCACTTTTTGGACATGCAAAATTGTTATAACAACCCAAAGAAGGTATAAAACTAGAATTTTTGTTTTTTTAATAATGTAATGATATAAAAACAAACGTTTTAAGCTTCCAATTATCGATTGATTTTCCACAAAAATCTCAGTATTTCCTACATATTAATTTTGGTTGTCATTGATTGATTCGTTCAGTGATTGGTTGATTGAGTAGACTGAGTAATTCATGTGATTGGCTGCGGTGAGTTAAGAGCAGCAAACTCAAACATCAAATTTGAAAAAATCAAAATTGAATTGAATATTATTTTTTTTAAATTAATTATATGTTTTAAAAAAATATTTCATACAGTTACAATTAATATATGTTTTCCTAATAATAAAAATTTATGGTCATCGATTTATTCGTTCTGTGATTCGTCGAGATCGGTCAAGGGCGCGTAAATTTGAAAATAAGATTTAAAAACAGTAGTTTACATTTTTGCGTGGATAAAAAATCGTATTGATGTATTTAATTTTTGCCTTACAAAATCAAGAAATTAAATATTTTTTATTAACTGTGAGGGGTTGGCACGCGAAGCACGCAGGGGCGGAGACCCTAGTTTTAAATTAAAACTAAACAAAATATTTTATCAAAATGATTCGAAATGGAAAATAGGGCTATTTAGAAGCTCTATCGGGTGTTACTGTTTATCAATTTGAATAAAATATTTTTTACTTTTGAAGAAGTGAAAAATTTGTTTTTTGACCATAAAAATCGTTATAAAAACCTCAATAAGGTTTAAAACTTAAATTTATTCCGGGCCACTATAAGGACGAGAATACTAAAATTTGAAGCCCAGAACCATTGAAATCTACAGTTGGGTTCCTGAGATATGACTGATTACACACACACACACACACACACACACACACACACACACACACAGCCAGACTGTTTCTAAAAATTGTATTTGTTTATTCTAGACACTGTATAAAACATTTCTAACGTATTTCTAGAAAAAAATTTTCTTTTACCGATACAAAGCTTCCTCAATGAGGAAGAAATTGGCTATTTTTAAGATACACCAGGTTGTAAAATAATGCATATATCTTTATTTATACAATTATTGAAGCAGTTTAATCGGTGACGAGCGTTGTGCGCAGACCGAGAACTTGTGTTGAACGGACATCCATAACCTGCACTAAATAAGTTTTGTCATTGAATATCTTTTTATTATGTCTTATAAGATGCAAAGTTTATTAAATCACTGGAAAGCTTAGAATTTCTAGTTTATTACTTTAGTTTTTGGCCATGCTGACCCAGGTTTACGAAGAATAATCCTGTGATTTCTGGTCTTGAAATTGTGTACGTCCATAAGAGCCCATAATAAACTAGTGCTTAACAAAGGTTTTCAAACGTCTTGTTCTCGGGATTTTACTTTATAAGACTATCAGAAATTTTGCGTGGAGGTGTATAATAGCTTTAAAAACAACCTCTCATAGTTTCACTTTGATAGCCCAGTTTTTACTTTTCGCGTGAACCACCTTAACATGAACATCATACTTACATTCCACACGTAGTCAATGTAGTGAATTTATTTACGATAGAATTACATGCATAAGCTTCTATTTAAGGAATCGCACGAAAACTAATGCAAACTATACATATAACGTGTGAATTAATTTAAAGTGGACAGTGATTTTAACATTAAAAGTTTTTTAGCCTACATTATTAAATAAATTCATGGAAAAACAATATTTCGTGCATGTACATTAAGTTACTGTCAATATTTCTGTGTTTACGGCTAGAATCTGGGTAATAGGGGCCGGCTCGATACAATCTACCACAAAGTGTGGAATAATATTTTTTAGGTAAATCTTTTTGATTGACACGTAAACAACGATTTTAAACTGTCTTATATTTTGATACGACAATAGCAATTTATTCTGATATCAATAGTTTGTTATGTGTATGATATTTTTCATCGTTTTTGCTGATAAAAGACATGTTTTAATCTAGAAACTTCTAAGTGTTTGCAACTCAAAGAAGTAATTTATAATTATTTCCGAAAAATTTATTTGAGACTCTGGTTGAAGGTACAATATAGTCTTTCATAAAGTAGATTCAATGTGCAATCAAGCAGCGACCTACGAAAAGGTCAACAAAATGACTTTGGATCTTGTTTTTTTCATTCTTTGATGGAAAAAAGGATACGTATTTTAGTCCTTTGTTTAAAAAGTTTTGTACAACTCTACGAAACAGTTCGAAATAAACATTCAATCCATTTTTAAAAGACTTCCAATATTAAGAAAAACTTTTAAATTTTGCTACTTGTTCAAGGATGCATCAAATTAAATAATATTTTATTAGCAAAATATTTTTGTCCAGTTTTTAAATTTTATAGAGAAAAAAAAATAGCTTCGATGCACATAAGGCAACGTACAAAAAAAAAAACGAAAAAACCGATTTATTCAAATTCAGTTACATTTTAACCATTCACTATGCCAACATGCACTACCAGGCTCATTTTCTTTATCTCGACCTATTCTATACAATTTTATAAGCGGCACCCCCTTTTTCGGCCCCGAAAAATTTACATGGAAAGCAGTAGCGTCATTTAACTGGGAAAATTCGATGAAAATCTTAGATGTACCATTTTTATCGTAACTAACCATCCGCTCGAAAGCTAATCGAAAGAGCATGACGAACACTTCAAAAATCGTACTGATAAAGTCCAAAAATTTGATCAGGACGAAAGTTGCGAGATGTTTAAATGTGAATTTAAATTCATTAAAATCATTAAATTTGAAGCGTTTAAAACATAAGATCAATTTTCTCCTCATTTTTTTTTTGGTGATTCTTTACACTCAATTATTCTTGAATGAAAGCTTTTAACTTGTGCTTTTAACTTCGTCTCTTTACATTGGAGTGACAGAGAACGAGAACGATGATCCAGACTCTGATGTTGCTGCAGCTTTATTAAATCTTGGATCCAATTTTTGTATTTTAGTAGGGACCGATTGTCAATATTACTAATTCGAATCTTAATAACTCAACGTTCCAAAAATACAGTATGACATATAAATATTATGCATATATATATATATTTATTTATTGTGAGAAAATGTATTTTATCAATATCATTAATCTAAAATGACTAAGTATCTATATACTGTTATGCAAGTTAATATTGGCAGAGATTAATTTTAAAAATTGTTTAGGTGATTTGAATAAAAGTTTTAGTTTAATAAAATTATTGTTTATCATTAAAAAACAATACGTATATCATAGCTGTATATAAATATTCTCATTTTTCTTGTATACTATTTGTTTAGTTTAGAATGATTATTTGCTGTGAACTGCACGCAAATTCAAAACAAAGTCTCTCGTCTATGCTAAATCTACTATCTATTTTTCATTAACTTGCGTTGTTTAACTTTTTCAATTATATTTGACCCTTTATCAAACACTGTTAAATAATGAACCCTATCAGATACGGCTGAATTTCAACTATTTATTTACTTCAATATTAAAAAAATTATTCAACTAAAAAAATTGCTCTATTCACTATATAGTTGTGAAATGACCGTAATTTTACGGTTTGCAAGTGTTACAGGACCGATTAAAAAATGACGGTCATTTTGCATGGACGAACATTGAAATTTTTTTGGGACGGACATTTTCCGTCTTTTCTTTGTGACGTGACCGCAAACAAAAAAGACGGTTATTTTGGAACACTGGTTGCGGTATTTTAATCATCACTTCGCTCTGGATCAAGGCATCGAATCTGCTTATAGAGCAATTGATAGTGCTTGATAAGGGCTTTACATAAAGCCCTGATTAAGGTATAAATAGCAATTGAGGCGGAAGTTACGAGCTTTTTATTTTTCAAGTTTAAAAATTATGCCAAATCTTCTTTGCCGTGAAGATAGCAAATTTTGTCAGTTTTGTGACTAAAAATTAACACAGAATTTTTCAAACAGATCAAATAACTTTATTTTAGACCGACTGGTGACTGAAACGGTAAGAGTAAGTAATTTCAGATTTTTACCAGATTTTATGCTGCTGTTTCTATCTCCAGCCGGTCCAGAATGAAATTGAAGAATTCACTTGAAAAAATTTTCACAAGCCCTTGAAAAAAGCTCTAATTTAAGCTCTTGTTAAGTAAAAAATATTTACCAGAACAAAAGTAAGGCGAAAATAAAAGTTACGTTCAAAATATCTTAAATTTATGGACTTTAACGATTTCTTAACTTACACTTGAACATCTCCTAAATCCGTCCTTATTGGCTTATTAAACCACATCAGTACTTCATTATACGCTCGTTTCTAGCACTTGTGATTAATTTTTGAATATATATTGCAACTACGCACTGAGTTTAGTTACAATTCAAATACTACACCTACAATTTTTACCAAATTTTGCCTATTTTAATGATTACTACTGTTCGCTATGTATCCTTTTTCAAGGACAAAAAAAGGAGATAGCACCAGTCATTTTCTATAAAGTAAGTCAAGTCAAATGTAATATGCTTCGAACAGCATACTTACCAGTAAATTAACTATGAAACTGACGCATAAAATTCGTCCGGAATATAGTTACCACTGACGTTAAATTATGTCTGTGATTTCAAAAAAAAATGTGATTAAAATCAAGATTTTTATATCCTTCAAGTAATTAAATTTAAGCTCTTGAAATTCACTACCACATAGTGGCATCAGTTTCACTGCATGATATCGATAAATTAGCCTTATGGGGTCTGAAAGAGCGAAAAACAGGTTCTGTGATAAAAATTAATTGTTCTTAAGTAATAACATTGTATCTCAGGTCAAAAAATTGGCAGCACTTGTAGGCTGGTTTAGAATATAGTTTAAATAGTCAATCAAATGTAGGAAAACTATATATTTGAGTATTGGGATTTTTTTAAGTTCTTTATACGTTAATGTATATGAAATCATGCATCTCAATTTCAGACAAATTTTGAAACTAGACAAAAAATTTATTCGCTGCAGAAAAAAGATGGTCAATATTATGCGTTTTTGAACCAATGACCAATGTCACAAGCTTCTTTCAATTTTCGGAGTTTTTAAAAAGTTGCTTGGTTGTTAATTTTCAAAAGTTTTGTAGGGCTGGATAAAACTTTTTGTAACAATACCCTAAAATAAATGTTTTTCTTTTTTATCGGACAATCAAAAAAACAAGGACCGAAGTCGATTGGTCGACCTCCTCGTAGGTCAATACACGATTTAATGTAGATTCCACCTTTTTAACCATGAGTATTACTGCATTTAAGCGAAAAGCTGAAAATACCTTTTTTTTACATGTTCAGTTTCTTAACGTCTGAAGATATCTTTATTCTATCTTTTTCTCCTACTGTCACACAATTTGATCATTTGTATTTCTTAAGTTTTGCTAATAACTCGTTAATAATAATAATGATAATTATAATAATCCGATAACGCTTTATTGATTTCATGTTATAATTATGTCCATATACAATAAATAAATCACTCAGTCAATAAAGTACATAAACAAATTACTTACATGTTGATCGAAGTATCCTGCGTATGCTAAAAACGCTGAAGATAATAATACGTCTCCAAGAATTGTTGACATTTGGCTTTTGAAGGTTTCACTAGTAGATTCCCATCGTTCTCTTTCGATAACCAATGATTTTAGCAGTGCTATTGAGCGATCAACTTTTCCTTGAACATTTTCAAGATCAGTTTTAATGGCTTGAGCTTGAGATATGAGTTGGGCATACTCTTCTTTGTAAGAAGCTATACTGAGTTCTAACTGAGAAATTAAATTTTTTACTTCTTCTCCTTTACACTTGTTGGTTTCAGCTTGCTGTTCCAAAGAATAAAGTTCTTCTCTTAAAGGTTCAACACGTTTTAACATATCAGCATACTCAATCTTTGAACAAAAAAAAGGTTGAAAGTTTTTTAACGTTTTGAAATATGAACTGAAAGAAAAAGTTATTTGCTAAGTAGTCTGTTACGAGGTAATAGTTAATACTAGAGTGTTACAGTGCTGCTGTGCATAAGATTCTAATAAATAATTATTTATCTAGTTTTTCCGAAATATCGTACAAGTAGCTCTGTGGGTAGGGCCTCGTTACCACTACACAGCACGTGTCGCCTGGAGTGCGGATTGGAATAAGCTCCTCAAATAGGAGGCTACTGCGAATAAATTGAATAAGCAGTCATGGACAACCAGCGAGTGCAGGCATGGAAGTGATGACCCCATCCTGTATTAGGATAACAGGCATGGAGTACCAAGAAGCGTGTGCAAACACGCGTTTCTCATCATTTCTTGTCATTTTTACCTTGCTCAACTTTGTACCTTTTACCTCTTTATCTTTCTACCTTTCTACGTAGCTACATTCCCTTAGCATTGTACATTTTAACTTTTTACTCTAAACAAAGAAATGAGTCCATTTTCTGTATCTAGCTGGTGTTAGGAAACCTGGATTCGAAGACACTGCCTGAAAAAGATGTGTGGCATGACTCAGACATGCGACCTAACACTGTCGTAGCCGACGAAAAACCCGTCGCCTTGCTAGGGGCACTTAAGACATGGAAGAGAAATCGATCCAGTGGCAGCGAAAGATTAAATGATAATTCTTGGTGTAAGCCGCGAGAACCCGCACACTTATAGACTAGGGAGGTGCGCGGGCAACACTCCATAGTACGGTGGACCCACCCTGGGGTCAGAAAAAGGTGTTTAGTGTGCGATAAACTCGTGACTTATTGACAACTAATCTCTAAACCAAACTTAAACTCAAAACCAAAAACAAAACCGAAAGGCAACTAACAACCAACTTAATAACAGAAAACGGGGAAATGTTTACCAAACTCGAGACGTGGAATGTTAGGACACTTTTTAGAACAGGTACGATCAAAGTAGTTAGCGAAATCCTTGATAAATACGACATTGACATCGTGGTGATTGAAGAGGTTAGGTTATCCGAGGAAGGGCAGATAGAAGTAGGTAAATATATCTTCGTGCATGGCAAAAGCGTAGGGGGTAATCTGGGAATGGGTTTTTTTCTCAAAAGAGAACTATAAACGAACATAAAATATTTTTAAGTAGTAAATAAAAGAATTTTGTATTTACGTCTGAGCAAATATACAATGGTACACTTATGCGCTTATTAATGTCCACGGGCCAGCGAAAGAAAACAACAATGATGTTAAAAAAAGTTTTTTCGCGGAATTAGACAGAATATACGACGCAGGCGCATCGTTTGATATCAAAATTCTAGGGGGGATCTCAACGCGAAAAAAACACAATTTAAACATCTCTATATCCAGAAAGCAACATAGACATCTCCAGACGGCGTGATTAAGAATTAAATCGATCATGTATTAACTGAATAAAAATGCGATTAAAGAAGCGGAAAACAAGATAGTAGGATACAAATCTCCAAAAAAAGACAAGCCGTCGTTCAACGACGAGTGCATAAAGTTAATAGAGATCTGCGGAAAGGCTAAAATAGTATACCTGAACAGTAATAATGAATTAGCTCTAGAAAACTATAGAAATTGCAGAAGAGCAGCAAACAGGGTGGTAAAGGAAAAGAAGCGTGAATAAGAGAAAAATAAAATTGTTACCATGACGGAAAATTTAAAAACAGAACAGTGCACGTGAAATGTACCAAGGAGTTAGTGCAATCCGAAAAAAGTATTTGAATTGAAATGTTTTTATCAAATACGAAAATACTAATATGATCGTGGATGACGGGGAAGCATTAGCGAGATGGAAAAACTATTTTAATGAATTCCTTAATGTACACGCAAACAACGAGAATAGGGAGACTCAAGATATAAGTAGAGTAAGCAATCCGTAAATTTAAAAACAACAAAGCGGCGCGGATAGACAGCATACGCGGGGAGCTGATCAAGGGCGACAAGACCCGGTTGAGGATGAAGATACCCGGTTTAATTCAATAAATTTGGAGAGAGGAACGAATGCACTGGGAATGGACCGAATCAGTCATAATTCTGATTTTTAAGAAAGGGGGCAAGTCCGTTTGTAATAACAACAGGGTTATTTCATTGCTTTTGACATGCTATAAAGTTTTATCTAATGTACTCTTGGACATATTAACTCCCTTCGCGAAAGATATCATAGGAGACTATCAATATAGGTTCAGACGTAACAGATCAACTATTGACCAAATATTTACAATCATACAAATAACAGAAAAACAATGGGCGTTCGATAAGGAATTCGGGCAACTATTTATACTCGTAGAATTCAAAAAAGCCTACGACCTGATTGTTACATAAAAAATGTACTATATCCTGGTCTCTCTTAAGGTTCTAAAGAAATAAGTAGCTCTGATACGCGTTTGCAAGACAGTAGAGGGAGGGTTCGAGTTAAGAACAGACTTTACGAACCATTTGACATACACGAGGGGCTAAAACCAGGGGACGCGTTACCGCCGTTATTGTTCAACTTGGTTTTGGAATACGTGATTTGACATGTTCAGGAAGATGAAAGTAGGATAACTCTAAACGAGATATCAGAGGCTACTAAAATACCGGAATACGCGGACGATTCAAGTATGCTGGGTGACAGCGAACAAATTATAATACGGAACACGGAAAAATTGATCGAAAGAGGGGGAGTGATTGGACTTGAAATGAGCGAAGAAAAAACTAAATGCATGATTGACAGTATAGTAAACGATCTGAGTGTAACCACGTAGAGAGTAGGGGGAAAATTGTTTGAGAGAGTTTCAAAATTTACATATCTTGGGGTTAATATTATTGATACTGATTTCCGGGACGAGATGAAACAGAGATTACGGCCAGCGAACGCGTGTTATTATACTGTGCTAGTAAACTGTTAAAATCGCGACTAATTTCAAAAAATATATAAAAACGAATCTATAAAACCATAATAATACCGGTCCTGCTGTACTAAAGCAAAACGTGGGCAATCACGAAAAGCAAAAAAAAAAAAATTTGAAGTATTCGAGAGAAAAGTACTCAGAAAAATAGTTGTGGCAAAAAGGGACGAAGTCACCAGGTAATGGAGGATTTTGCATAATGTTATGGTCGAGAAATAATATGGGGACACACGCATAAGCCAGGTAATAAAAGCCCGTAGGCT
Organism: Copidosoma aretas; assembly: GCA_030522625.1. Taxonomy (NCBI): domain Eukaryota; kingdom Metazoa; phylum Arthropoda; class Insecta; order Hymenoptera; family Encyrtidae; genus Copidosoma; species Copidosoma aretas. The sequence goes on from JAPYYV010000317.1 coordinate 31,290, forward strand.
GCGATGAGCTGGACACGTTGCTAGGATTGGAATGCAAAGAACCACGTATAGAATTATGATCGGGAAACCACAGGGAACTGCACAACTTGGCGGACCAAAACAAAGATGTAAAGATAAAGGGTTGAAAATCCTTAAATAAATGGAAAAGTTAAATAATAGGTCGTGGGTAGATGTAGCCAAAGACAGGGAAAAATGGCGAAAAATAGTACACTCGGCAATGAATTTCTGAATTCCCAATGCTGCTGTAGAATAATATAATAATCATCTAAGTAGCCTGTTATGGATACGACTGTATTAACTCGATTAGTATATAATATGTGACGGATAATAGGTGGGTTTGATGATAAAAATATTAATGTAAAAATTTTGTTTAAAAGACAGTCACACCGTAGCTAATAACATTGCCGTTTGTCAAGTAAGGACTTAATTTACTATTCAAATGGATCTAAATGACTACTTATAGAACTTATTGATTACCATTAGATTAAAGTAGCGTTGAAAATTCATTTTATGATAAAAAATCTGATGTAATAAAATTAAGTAAAATGAACGTAAGCGTAAGGGATTAAGCACCCATAATTCCAAAACAAGTATTAGAACTACGTAACAACTTTAAAAGACTGACCTCAAAATTCATTATTCTTTGAAGCAAAAATAATTATTTTGTTTACTAATTAAATAGATAAATTTTCTGTTATTACGGACAGTTGGAGAACAGCAATAGTTAAACCATTTAATACGTGTATAATTCCCATATTTTATAGTGATAAAATTGAGAAACGTGCAATTAAAATGTAAATTTTCTATCTTTACTATTAATAATTAAAAAGAAAAAATTAATCAATTTTAAAATACCAAAAAAATGGTTGACAGAATATGTGATCAGAAATTTAAAATGAAAAAGATACTTGAATCAAAAGCAGTATTCTCACAATTTATGATAAATATACTTGGTTTTCAAATGATATTCTTTTTAATGTAATATTTGGCACTACTGTAATGTAATACAGTATAGCTTATGCTACACACAAAGATATGGATTAAACAGATTGTAATATGCATTTAAATCTTCTAGCTTGGATTCAACATGAAATAAATAAAAGGCTTCTACTTGATGAACTGAATTTGAAAGTTAGAGCAATAGTTATGTTGATGAGAAATTCAAATATATCAGATCGTTTATGTAACAGAATAAGACCTATACTCACTTAATTATTTTGATACAATATGAAAGCGCAAGTAATCACAGGAGAAAAAATAGGAAACTATGTTTAGAAATTCAAAATGTGATTAAAAAGAATTCTAGATCCTTGAACAATATCGCTGTGTACCTTAAACATTAATCACATAAAATCGATTTTTTTTTTATAATTTGAATACGAATTATTGATGAGTAACTTTTTGACAGTTTTTATGGCTACTTTAAGAAATATCTATGTACAATTTTCCTACTGTATGAAATAAATATTTCTCCCAGAGAATTCAAGAGTTTTATTACAAAAACTCAACGATTTAATGTGATACCTTATCGGTGGCATAGGGATCTAAATGTAAATATAGTACTGATCAATTATCCTCCTTGTTTACAATATTAAATTCTTTTGAAAAAAGCTAGTTAATTTTTTAATAACTTGCAAACACAATCAGATGGAAGAATCAATTTACCTTAATTTTCTTTAACATTATATGAAACTGAAAAAAAATATTAAGGCCAATAAAATAAAATCTAACCTAAAAATCAAAATTGAACCTAATTTAAAAAAATTTTTGCTGATAAAATCAGGTAAAAGGATGAACTTATTTGATTTTTTTTGTTATTGAATACAGAATTTAAAAAAAATATCAAAAAGGCAAAAAAATTAAAACTCCTCCTACAAATTTACAAAAAAACCTTAATTTTATGAATATCTCGCACACGCAGACAAAAAGGAAGTTAAATTTTTTTCAATCTTTATTCGACTAGACACAGAGTCGAGAATAATTATAGAGGAGGCCAAAAATTAGAGACCTAAAATATAAATTTTCTTTAAACCTCAATCTCAGTTATATCTCGTGAACGCAGCATAATCAAATGACAATTTTTTAAAAAAATTTGCGATAAACTTAACGTAGAGATAAATAAAAAAAAAAGAAGGCCCAAAATGAAGATCTTACCAACAAACATTCGTTGGAGCTCAATTTTTCAAATATCTTGCATACTTAAACAAATGAGAAGATAGATGTTTCCTATTTCCTTTTTCATTTGATGGTAAATCGAGAATAAACATAGAGAAGGCCGAAAATCTTAAATCTAATCTACTTAAATTTATTTAGCTTCTATTTGGCCAATATTTCGGAAACGCCAACAGATAAAAAACAGATTTTCTCACAAAGAGGAGAAAGAAAACTTCCGCACGAACATGATATGACGCTTCGAGACGAAGCCGAGTCATGTTCGTGAGGGCGTTTTGTTCTGTTCCTCCTCCACGGAAAAAATACTGTTTTTCTCATCATTTGGGTGAAAGTTTGAGGTTCCGCTGTTCCACTAAGGTGTGGATAAATAGTAGTTTTCTTCACAAATGTGCATCTCTCCAGGGCGGTCCCGGGGCCCGAGGGCGCTGGCGAAGCAACGCCTGAGGGACTGTAGGGACCGCCCTGGTCGGATGCACATGAGTGGAGAATGCTATTTTTCCTACCGAGGGCGCACCAGTCTCTCAAAAACGCCCGAAGTAAGAAAAGTACTTCTTCTTCTAGCCTAACCTAACCGTGGAACTACAAACTTACGCCCAAGGGATGGAAAAAAGAAATTTTTTCTGGTTCATTTCTTGTACAGAATCGACTTTGAGAAAAATATGAACATGGCCGAAAAATAAGGATCTACTCTCTAAATTTTTTTAAACTTCAATGTTCTAGATATCTTACGAAGGAAAACGGATGGAAAAAAAAAATTCTTCTATTTTTTTTTTAATTTGTGTAGAATAAAGAAAAAGTATCAGGACGGCCAGAAATTAAGTATTTATCTGTAAATTTTAAATGAATGTAAATTCGTAAATAAGACATCGATTTTCTTGCCTTCATTATATTTTGCCGTGATTGTTCATTACATTAAAAAGCAATTATCAAATACTTATTTTTATACATGTAGCTTTTGCAAAATATCTAAACTGTTAAGGTTAGATGCGAATTTGTTGAGCTAATTTACATTCTTAAGCATTTTTTAAATTTATTTTTTAATTTTCAATCGATTTATAAAAATAAAAGAAAAAAAATGTGTCGCCCTTGGTGAAAGCAAGTTTATTATTTAATCTGTATACGTTATATAAATATTCCAAAAATTAATAATCAATGAAAATTTGGAGGTTTGGTCTTTAGTTTCAGGCCTTTTCTTCTTTTTTTCTTAACTCTGAATTATGATAATATAAAAATAAAAAAAAAACTACTATTTAATGTTTTTGCGTTCGCATGACAGCAATGAAATTCGTGTTTAATAATAATTTTTACAGTTAGGTTCAAGATTATTGGCTTTCTTAATATTATGCTTAAATTAATATCATATTAAAAAGAACATAGGATAAATGTATCTTCTTGCTTGTTGAACTATGCAATATATTGTAAAAATTGAGGTTAAAAAAAAATTTATCGGTTACATCTTCATTTTTAGACCTGCTTTATTTTTTCTCCCAACACTATATAAAGTTAATCAGAAAGTAAAAAAGCCGATCATTTATTTTCGTTGCGTTCGCGAGATATTAATAAAATAGAGGGTGTTCCAGATCGAACCAATAGAAAACCAATGAATTATTGAGATTAAAATTCGTTAGGTTAATGAAGTTTTATTGTTTTCAAACAGAGCTTCTTACTTGACTTACAGAGCAAGACTCACGAGAATCGCTTGAAGATCTATTTTATATAGAAGCGAAGCTCACTTCACCTCGTGCTTTCCGAACTCTTCGAATTGCGCAACTGCTAATTCGAGGGAAAGAGTAGCGCCCGCGGATAATCCTTGTGATCACCGTGGCGTGGCCCAGCACACTTACTCTCCTTTTCATTTAATGTGCTTGATCTGTTTGCTAGCTTACTTAAATGAAACAATGAATATAAATAGATCGACAATTACAAATAAATTTGATAAGAACAAGGTATAAATAAC
>JAPYYV010000318.1:0-35416 GCA_030522625.1 Copidosoma aretas
ATGATGATGATGATGATGATGATGATGATGATGATGATGATGATGATGATGATGATGATGATGATGATGATGATAATGATGATGATGATGATGATGACGGAGAGCCTTGGGTGTTTTCAACAATTGCTAAAATGAAATAAAAAATTTATTAGTAATACACTCTTTGGGAATATTTTATAATTTTAATAATAATCAACCTGGTACATATCTTGGAGTTAAATAGGGTGTATTATAAAATATATATTTCATGAGCTCTGGTCCCAGTAATTGTGAAGTTGATGGCAATGATTGCGTAGGTTTACGCAGTAAAATTTGTAAGAGATCTGTGTAGGTTTGAGAATTTTATTTGTTATCAATAACACTTTCTTTGATAAACATTTAAGTAATATTTTTTTTCTATTAAAAATATTTTTATGTAAAATTCACTTTGTGTTTGATAAAATTATTGAAAGCAAAAATTGACAAAATTAAAAACTTACTTGAATGTGTATGCAGTTGAGGTGGTTTCTCGTCAGCAACACCTGGTGATGAAACAGCCTCTACGAGGTTTGTTTAAAAAATACCCGGCATTCTCGATTCTTGAAAAGAATATTTATTTATTCATCTACATCGATGTTGTCCCCTTCAAAGTAGTCCCCACTAGATATTATGCACGTATGCCAGCCCGTTTTCCAATCCTCAAAACACTATAATTTCTTTCGTTCTTAAACTATTTTAGTTACTAAAAAGTAACTGAGAAACATTAGACTTACTTTGTCTGAAGATATCCGCGATATGTAAGAGCCTGTGCTGCCACTCTGGTGTCCACTTTCGGAAATAACTTAATGTATGTAAACAAAGCGAAATTGCATTGGAAAGGTGAAGCAAAATTGCTTTTTATTAAATTTGGCAATTTTTCAAAAGGTTGAGGTGGTGATATGAGACCTTATTAAGTAAAGGAACCTGTGTACAATGCAAATGGCCTTAAATATTGTCCGATTATACCTCCTAATCATAATAAAACTGGAGCTCTTGTCCCATAGTTGAGGTTATCTGTTCTCAGTGGCAATTCAAGTAAGATAAAAATTAATATAATAATTAGTTCAAGAGATGTATGTATTAATATTAATAATTTTTTTACTGTTAGTTAATATGTATGGATATTATAAATGTTAGTACTGCGTAAATGCTAAATTTACTTCAGTTGATAAATTTTAATTTGAAAAAGTAACATTAGCAGAATTACTGAGCACTAACATTTTTAATATCCAAACATATTAACTAGCAGCTCCAATATTATTAATAATAATACATACATCTCTTTCACTAATTATTATTATAACTTTTATCTCACTTGAATTGCCACTGAGAACAGATAACCTTAAATATAGGACAAGGGTTCCAGTTTTATCATGATTAGGAGGTATAATCGGACAATATTTAATGCCATTTGCATAGTACACAGGTTCCTTTACTTAGAAAGGTCGCATATCGCCGCCTAAACATTGTCAAAAATTGCCAAATTTGATAAAAAGCAATTTTGCTCTACCTTTGCAATGCAATTTCGCTTTGTTTACATACATTAAGTAATCTCCGAAAGCTGCTACAGAGTGGCAGCACAGGTGCTTACATATAGCGGATAGTTATGAGCTGAATCACGGTGACTATTAGACATTTCAATATCTATAAACCTTTGGTAAATATGTTTTTTGTCAGTAAAGCCTGTTATAAAATTACTATCTAATAGTCGAAAAAAGCTAAGCAAAGGCAACAAAACAATGCATTATTTTCTTTACTGTAAGATTGCCAATGTCGTTGTGTGCTATCTTTATGTTGAAACGCTGTTGCAATAATAGGATCTTGACAGTTTTGTTGGGGATGATATTTAGAAAACAGTGCTTTCAGCTCTGCGGTTTTTAAAAATAATTGATTGACTTTTCTTGTACTATATCCTGAAAATTTTCTTTTACTGCATATCGTAACGTTTTGCGCTGTTCCTTACTTTCATCATTAGTAGACGAAAAATTATCGTTCTGTGTAACATCAATAATCGACATATTCTCTTGACCGGCGTTTTCTTCATTATTCATAATACTTACACTTACATTGTTCTCCAAAATATCTGAATCAACGCCTATTTTATCATTAATAGCAATAAGGGATGTATGGTGTCAGGCTCAGCACAGAGGGCGCTAAGGCTATCCAGTCCTGATTTATGGCTGTATTAGTGTATCCGTGAATAGAACTGAGAGTATGTATGTGTCGACATTATCGATACAGTCAATTACAGTGCCCATAAACTCGTTGAGCGATGTTACCGACATATAGTATACATACTGACACGGACACACTAATACATCTATAAATCAGGATCGGGTGGCCCTGGCGCCCTCTGGGCTGAGTTTGGCACCATACATCCCTCATTGTGTCAAGATTTTTCGTAATATTATATACTTTAGATGCTTGCTTGTTAAACGCATTGTTTACCAATTTACTTTAATTAGCAAATAAAGCATCAATTTTTTTACACTGCTCGCCTGATTTTTCTGATAGCATTTTATTTTACTCTCATTTTTTTCAGCTTCACCTTTGTTTTTTTGCAATTTCTCCTACATTTTTACTCTCATGTTTTCTTTTTCGTGCATTTATCACGTCTCACAATTTAGTATGTAATTAAATAGATTTTATTTACGTGCAAACTTATATCAAGCTTCTTACAAAATATTGTGAATGCGTAAAATTTTATTTTGTTAGAATATCTGCAACATAAAAATCAATTGTTCATATAAAACTGGACCCACACTAAGGCCTGAGGTATACGTATCAACTAAAATATGTCTAGATATACCTACTTGAATTCAATTGAAATGATAGAATTAGCGCCTCAGTCCCACATAGCGAAATAGAGCCGCGCAATAGACTCCGCGCAATAGAAAGAGCCAATCAGAGCTATTGCGGACTTCCCCACTTCGGACAACTCAAGTTCACTATGGTGCCATGTGCAGAAAAGACCAGTGCGCAATCCATTAAAACCTGTAAGAGCGAAAGAGACGAAAGTACGTAGAACCTCTCACTCGCACTTATGGGCTCAAATAAGTTGCGCACTGGTCTTCCCTGCCCACGGGACTATAGTGAACTTGAGTTGTGAGAAATAGAAGGGCCGAAAGGTTATTGTTTTTGTTGTTGTTTATCTGTAGCTTAGTTTCTTTTTTGAGACGTTGCTAGGATAGTGTGTAGTGTTTTGTGTGAACATGGCAGATTCTAAAGTTTTCATGTTGCAAGATGCCATAACAACTTTGGTGAGCATCCTCGTTAAAAAACCAATGATGAGTTTTCAACAGGAGGCAGTTCGCCGTAGAATTATACGTTCAGAAAAATAAAAAGTAGAAAAATGTGGGTCCGACCAATCTATTCAGTACAGGAAAGACTTTTACAGGGAAACAGTGAAAACCTTGTGTGTATGCGGAAAAATACAGATACATGTCTGTATTTCAATTTTTTAAGGGTGCCCTTAGATATATTTAAAGAGCGTTTGTCCATAGTTGGGGCTGGGATAACGAAGATAGTGGCTGTACGACAACCAATACCACCTCACGCAAGGCTGCAGATTTGTTTGTATTATTCGGCCAGTGGAGATAGCATGCCCTCCATAAGGATATGCATTCCGTGTCTCTCATAACACTTTGTCAAAAATAGTTCGTGAAAGCTGTAGGATGATTTGGATGAGCTTGAAGGATCAAGTCTTTGCCTACGGAAGAAAAATGGAAGAAAGTAGCTCATGATTTTCATCATGTGGAACTTTCCTAATTGTTTAGGAGCAATAGATGGAAAGCACGTCAACTTGCAGGTATCATGGGAGTAACATTTTTTTTTGTATGCTGGAAAACATATAATAAGTTTGTAATAACATTATACGCACCTCTGAAGAGTGGATCAAGTTTTTACAACTATAAAAACAAGCAAAGTATAGATTTAACTGCTGTGTCCGATGCTCATGGTTGCTTTATTATGGTCAATGTGTGAGCTGAAGGCCGATATAGTGATGCTGGAGTTTTTGATACCAGCGAAATAAAAAGCCGGCTCGACTTTGAGACTTTAAATATTCCATCACCATCCTACGTTGGCGAGCACAAGTTACCCTATGTCTTTGTTGCAAATGAAGCCTACCCTTTATCTACGTACATGATGCATCTGTACCCTATAGCAGGAGAACTGAATCTTAGGAAGAAAGTGTTAAATTATCGCTTGAGTAGATCTAAGCAAGTTGTAGAAGATGGCTCCGGGCTTTTTGCCATGCGTTGGAGGATTTTTTACAGAGCAATAAATGCATCAGTTGCAAACGCAGAAATGATGATTTTGGCATCTGTGTCTTTACAACTCATCAACAAAAAGTTGCAGAGAGCGCAGCGTAATAGAAGATACCTAAAAATATATGAAAATACGAGTGCCTGTCAGCAGTTACGTACATATAATTCCATTTGCAGAGAGGAATCCCGTCGTACCTCATACTACATGGTAAATACATTAATTCAACTTACAGTTTTGAAATATACTGTATTTTCATTTAAACTTCCCGAAGTACTTTCACTCATTTTGCTTTGTTGACTTTATAAGCTAGCACTAGCCGTGAGTGCAGTGACCAAAGTGCACAACTAAGCATACCACTAGCAAACAGATGCGAAATAGAAAAGTCTGCGCAATAGCTCTAATTGGCTCTTTCTATTGCGCGGAGTCTATTGCGCGGCTTTATATCGCTCCATGTGACTGAGCCCTTAAGGGTGCAGTCCTATGGTGCAGGATAGAGCATACAGGATAAATTTGTTCCCATGAGCCGTTGTGTTAAATATATCCTGCAGCCCGATACATACGACATTTTTTCATCTTTGGCTTCTATTCTGAGATATTTCGCCGTCCCTGTACTTTTTAGACAGCCTATATGGTATACCTCCGACAAACAGATACAAAACAATGTTAATCAAAAGCTCGTAATAGTCACTTCCTTTTAATATCAAATTGTGCATTTTAATTTAATAACGTGAGATTGAAAAAAATATTAAGAACCAAACACTGTTTGCATCTGTAAGTTATAAGGACATACAATATGACCCAAGTAGCGTATCCACTCTAGCCAAGTGGGTAAGATAGTCGAGTTTGAATCTTGTCGGAACAGGTTCAAGTCCCGGAGGCCGAGGTCGCTCTTTTTTTTGTTTATTTCAATTTTTACCATTTTTCATCAGCTATTCTATCGTTTTACACACAGAAAAAATGTTATACAGCTGCATTACGATTAAAAATAAAGTATTTAAATAAACAAGATCCTGCAGAATATCAGATCTGCAGAACATATTGCAGGATGTTTCGTATGGGCACCCACAACTGTAATTAGAAACTATCCATCTTAAATTCACAAGCAGTCTTGTACAAGCCTTGTGCAAAGCTTATCTAAGAAGCTGACACAAAGATCTATTGCAAGTCTTCTGCAAATCTACCGCGAGTGTAGTTGCGATGAATCTGTTTGAAATTCTCAAGTTACCTTGCACAAGACTTGCGCAAGGCTTGCGTAAGAAGCGGACGCAAGGATCTGTCGCAAGTTTTTCGCAAATCTGCAGAAGCAGAAACACGCAAGCTTTGCTAAATTTCAATAATGACAGAAACTTGGCCCGAAAATTTTGCAAAACTTGCCCAATTGGTGGCTACCATGGTTATTTAACTTTTTTGTCAAGTTAGTGTACAATTTTTGCCGTAGTTCGTTTACCAACGTTATTTTCAATTTTTCCGTTTCTATAAGATTCCACCCGTAATTAGAAAATTGTTAACAGCACTTTTCCTTTCTTCCAACGACAAATCTTTATTATACTGAAAGACAAGCACAATTTTCTTTATTTTTACATTCGAATTACTTATTCTCATTCTTATCGCTGCCTAATGAAAACAATAATAGATAACTAGGACTGTACTAGTTACACTACCGCCTAAAAATCATTGGACTTAGTAACGCTGTAACATAATAGTCAAAACAAAGCAAAATACGGAATACCAAAACACGCCGAATAAGCTCAAAATTACCTTAAGGCGTATTCACAGTAAAATTTTATGAGCACTAGCGCATGCTTAGAAGAATCTAAGTGCTGCTGATTGGCGGAAGGAAAACTATGTTGATGCAACTCCTAAGGGTGCCTGTACATGGACGGCTTAAACTCTCAAGACTCTAAGCCCCCGGGAAGATTTGAATCATGTTTGAATTTTCTTTTCTCAAAATAACTATAAATGTATCTTAGTTAAATCTATAAATTTATTTAAAAAAAAAACAGTTGCTTACTGCCATCATCGTAGTGAGATAGCATCGGTGTATTAACTTAAATTTGCAATAAAATGCGTCAAACATCATTTTATAGTTTATATGTAAGTAAGGAACGATCGGTGACAAGGGGCACTTCACATACCCTAACAAGTAAGGCAATAATAAAATGCTGACAAAAAGACTTGTCCTGCTTATTTACTCTTGAATTATAGCATAGCATTCTACTGAAATAGTGTAAACAAGTGTTAATCTTAATAATAGGCTTATTTGGAGGAATAAAAATTTTAAACTAATTCAAATCTTCACGGGGGCTTGGAGAGACTTTAAGACGTCTATGTCCAGGCACTCTTAGACTTCCCAAGCAGGTGAATAAGTTTTTGAAATGCCGTACTAAAATATACACATTTCCTATCAAACCCTGGCTTAACGTTGGTTAGATAATATTATACTTATATTATATATTAAGTAACTTTAAAATTTATTCGTAATTAAGTGTTAGATTACCATTGTGATGCACTTTTTGAAATTAGATATAAATGATATCTTACCACTGATGGATTAACCTGCAGCTCAAAAAGTACTGATTTTTTAAAAGTTCATCCTCATAAATTCTCTGTGTACCTCTACATTTATACTGATGCGTGCACAACTTTCTAGAGGGTAGATCAGTGTGCAATTCTAATTTTCATGAACCTAGAAGCTTCAACCAAATAATACAATAACTGAAACCTGATAAACAAGGAGACGTCAAAAAGATCAATGAAAGATTATAAATTGTTAAGATTAATAGTTATTAATTAATAGATTATTAAAAATTAGCATAAAAATTAAAGTCAAGCAACTTAAACCAAATAGGCCTATAGACTTTTACCTCATAGACCGGGGGACAACGAATCATTAAATAAAAGGCTATCTATTTATAAGACTAATGATAATTACTAAATAAATTTATTAAGAACTAGTGAAAAAAATCGATCCTTAGTGACTGTAACCAAATACTCCAACAGACTTTAACATGATTAATGATAATAACTAAATAAATTGATTAAGAACTAGTGAAAATATCGATCCTTAGTGACTGTAACCAAATACTCCAACATACTTTAACATAATAATCCAGGAAAAAATAAATTATTCAATTAAAGACTACTTATTTCTAAGAATAATGATGAATACTTAATAAATTAATTAATGAAGAGCAAAAAAATTAATACCAAGTGACTGTAACCAAGTAATCCAATAGACTTTAACCCCATAATCCAGAAAAAAACAAATGATTCAATTAAAGGCTACTTATTTCTAAGAAAAAGGATGAAAACTTAATTAATTAATGAAGAGCAAAAAAATTAGTCCCAAGTGATTGCAAACAAATAATCCAATAGACTTTAGCCTCATATTCCAGGAAAATACAAGTTATTTAATTAGAGACTATCTATTTTTAAGAATAATGAAAAACACTTAATAAATAGATTATTGCGTAAATATAATAACAATAAGGATAATTATAATAACACTGACAATAATAGTAACGATAAAAGATACCCTGATAATCATAGAAAAATGGTTGTTATAAAAAAAAAGCCAATTAATATAACAATAATTTTAAAAATAATAGAAAAAAATTTGATGTGTACTTTAACTACCATCAATTTTACTATGGCTTCTTCCCAATAAATCAAGATAGAAGCCTGCAAGAAAAAAAAGTTTAATAATCTTCGATGATCCCCGTTCGATTTTCAACAAAATATTGCTAATTAGATTAGAAAATTTTAATTTGTTTATTTTAAAATAGCAGAAAAGTGTTCGAAAACGTACCTATAATGCAATGCCCAAAAAAACAATGAAGGGATAAATTATTTGCCATAAAAACCTATAATTACGTGCTTCTATGCGTACTGCACCTACCCAAAAAATTTGGTCAAGATCGATGAAGTCGTTTTTGCACAATTGAATTTGTAATTGACAAATGTGAAAAAATTCAATTTTTTCTACCTCGGGCACTTTTGAAACCTTGTTACGCCCTTGGTAGGAAAAACAGCGTTCGCCACTCATGTGCATCCGACCAGAGGGGTCCCAACAGTTCCTCGGGCGTTGCTTCGCAAACGTCCTCGGGCCCAGGGACCGCCCTGGAGAGATACACATTTGTGACGAAAACTACTATTATGCCAGTGCCACAAAATCGATCTGACATTATTTATGATTTTTTTACACAAGCTGTATTAACTATATTTGAGATACTAACAAAAACAAATTTCTTAGATGCTTTTTATTTTCTTTTTAAATCGCCTTAGTTGCAAAATAGAATTACTCTGTTTTTTCTGTGCGTAAATTAACTAAATTTAGTAGGCAGCATAGTAACAGAGAATTTGAGCCTTTTTGAGCTCGATTTCTTTCAGTACAACCAACCAGAGTAATTGAGGTTTGAAGTTTAAAGCCCACCATCAAGCATTTAAACATGTTTTTGCCAAATAAAAAATTGTTCCTACACGCTCTAAAATTATTGAAAGAAAATTTTCTTTTATAGCTCTTGGGTCTGGTGGTATAGTTCCGATACATACCAATATATTCATGTTTCCTGACCCCTCTTTTTCACCTAAAAACTCTCGGTTTCTTTTTACTATTTATGTATTTCAACTATATTTGGAGTTGTCTCTTCTACTGTGTATCTTACGTGACAGTCAGGTATTTTATTACTACTTGTATCATACGTACCTAGTACAGTACACGTGTCTACGTGCAGGAGATAACTAATAATCGAGAAGCAGCTTCGCTTCTTCTGCGGGTCCCGAGACCCACACGCGTTTTTTATTTTTTATAATTTACGGCTAGATGGAATTTGACCTCATGGCACAATTATAAATAAATTTACACTCACATTTTCATTATCTTTCAATTTTTTTCTATGGTAAATCTCAGTAAAGTTTATTTATTATTTTTGTTCAATTCTTGTTTTATCGTAGATTGGAATCAACCCTGGCCTGTTCGCAGCGTACAAAGGACACCACTACGCCGGTCCCGGCAACCATTTCTGTAAGTACATTAGAAATACTTTTTTCATGAACCACTACGGTTAAATATTAAGAAATTACATGTACAGGTAAACGTGGGTATTAAAGGCCTTTTTTTTAACACTATTTTTGTAACTAAATTGTGAGTTGTGTTTCGAATGCATGTATTTACATACTACAGTACATCTGAACCAGATAATCATCGGACGAAAATATGTATTAAAAGTCTAGAGTATTTTAGGATGCTTATGCTTGGATCCCTGTATAACTCATCGACCTTCACATTATAAAAAATTCTCCATTCCCTGTTGACTTCGTCCCTTTTTGCCCTAAATATTTTTCAAAGTACTTTTCTCTCGAATCACTCGAATTTTTTTCTTTGCTTTTTGTAATTGCCCACGTTAAGCTTCTGTACAGTACAACCGGCATTAAAATCGTTTTGTAGATACGTTTATTAGATTTTTTGAAATAATTCGCGATTTCAGCAGTTTACTAGCTCCATAATAACAAGCGTTCGCTGATCGTAATCTCTGTTTGTGTTGTCCCAGAAATAATTAGTATCATTAATATTAACCTAAAGATATTGAGACTTTAAAACTCTTTCCAACATTTTCCCCCCTACTCTTAACGTGGTTACACTCGGATCATTCACTCTCCTATTATTCATGTACTCAGTTTTTTCTTCGCTTATTTCAAATCCTACCTCTCTCGCTCTTTCGATCAATTTTTACGTGCTTCGTATTATAATTTCCTCGCTGTCGCCCAGTATACTTAAATCGTCCGCGCATATTAGTATTTAAGTAGTCCGCTGTTGAGTTATCCATTTTCATCTTCCTAAACATGTCGAATCACGTATTCCAAAACCGAATTGAACTATAACGGATATAACGCGTCCCCTTGTTTTAAACTCTCGTGTATTTTAAAAGTTTGTTCTTAACGCGAACCCTCCTTCTGCAGTCTTGCATGCAAACGCCTGTCAGAGCTACTCATTTCTTTATAACCCCAAAAGAGACCAGGATATAGTACATTTTTGATTTTATAATTTAATCGTACGCTTCATTGAAGTCTATAAACAGTTGCCCGAATTTCTTGTTAGACTCCCGTTATTTTTATATTAATTGTCTGATTGTGAATATTTGGTCAAGAGTTAATCTGTTACGTCCGAACCTACATTGATAGTCTCCTATGATATCTTCCGCGAAGGGGGTTAATCTGTCCAAGAGGACATTAGATAAAACTTTATAGCAGGTCGAAAGTAATGAAATACTCCTGAAGTTATTACAAACGGACTTGTCCCGTTTCTTAAAAATTGGAATTATGACTGATTCGGTCCATTCCCTGGGTATTCGTTCCTCTCTCCAAAATTGTTTAATTAAACTGTTTACATCCATACTCAACCGTTTCCCCCCGCCCTTACAAGATTCGTTGGTATACTGTCTATCCCTGCCGCTTCATTGTTTTTAAGTTTACGGATTGCTTGCTCTACTTCTCGAAGTGTCGGTTCATTTACCTTTATTTCCGCGGTAAGAATATCTTGAGGCTCCCTATTCTCGTTATTTGCGTGTACATTAAGAAATTCGTTAAAGTAGTTTTTACATCTTGTTAGTACTTCCCCGTCATCCACGATCATATTACCATTTTCGTCTTCAATAAAAACATTTTGATTCTGATACCCCTTTCAGGTTACATTAATTCTTTAGTACATTTCATGCGCATCACTTTTTTTTTGTAATTTTCCGTTTTAGTAATAATTTTATATTTCTCTTATACACGTTTATTTTTCCTTACCACTCTGTTTGCTAATATACGATTTCTATAGTTTTCTAGAGCTCGTTCACTATTACTGTTTAGGTACACTATTCTAGCCTTTCCGCGGACCTCTATTAACTTTCTGCACTCGTCGTCAAAGCACGGCTTTTTTTCGGAGGTTTGTGTCCCACTATCTTGTTTCCCGCTTCTTCAATCGCATTTTGTACATTTTCCCACTTTTCATCGACGTCTAGTTCCTGATCTAACGTGTCCGACACTCCATCATCAATGCTGTTATTAACTTCTCGTTAGTGCTCTACGAGTTTGTTAAAGTCTTTTAGTTTTTATGGTGCGAATTTTTTTTCAGATTTAGCAGAGTGAGGCTTTCCGGCTATCGTTAGATGCGTCCTAACCTTAGCTACTACCAGGAAATGGTCGGAATCGCAGTCAGCCCCCTATATGAACTAACATCAAGAATGCTGAAGCTACGTCCCTTATCAGTTAATACATGATAGATTTGATTCTCAGTTACGCTGCCTGGGGCCTTCTACGTGGCTTTGTGGATATCGAGATGATTAAACTGAGTGCTCATAACAACAATATTTTTTGATACCGTGAACTCGATAACTCTTCTACCATTATCATTTCTCAGCTCGTAGAGGCTCTCTTTTTCAATGGCTGTTCTAAAAAGATCTTCCCGGCCAATTTCAGCGTCGATATCCCTCAGTATGATTTTGATATCAAACGATGGGCTTGCGTTGTACATTCTTTCTAATTCTGCAAAGAAATTTTCTTTAATATTATTGTCCTTTTCTTCCGTTGGCCCGTGAACATTGATAAGCTTATGATTGTACCATTTATTGTTCAGACGTAAGTTCAAAAATCTCTTATTTACCACTTCAAATTCTTTTATGTTCCTTAATAGTTCTCTTTTGACAAAAAAACCCGTTCCCAGATAACCCCTTACGCTTTCGTCATGCAGAAAGATATACTTACCCACTTGTATTTGCCCTTCTTTGGTAGCGGAACCTCTTGAATAGCCGTGATGTCAATGTCGTATTTATCAAGGATTGTGCCAATTACTTTGATGGCGCCTGTTCTAAAAAGTGTCCTAATATTCCACGTCGCAAATTTGTAATCATTTCCCCGATTTATTTTTTTGAGTTGGTTGTTAGCTGCCTTTTGGTTTTGGTTTTGGTTTGGAGTTTGGGTTTGGTTTTGATTTAGATGTTTGCTGTCCATAAGTATCAAGCTTATCGCACACAAGAGACCCTGCTCCGATTCCAGGTGGATCCAACGTACTAGGAGTGTTGCCCGCGCTCTTTTCTAGTCCCTGAGTGTGCAAGTTCTTGCGGCCTACACCAAGAATAGTTATTTGATGTTCCGCTGCCACTCGATCGGTTTTGCTTCCATGTCTCTAGTGACCCTAGCAAGGCGACGGACTTTCCGTCAGCTACGATAGTGTTAGGTCCCATGTCCAAGTCATGCCACACATCCTTTATAGGCAGTGTCTTTGAACCCAGGATTCCTAGAACCAGCTAAATACAGAGAACGGACTTATTTGTTTGTAGCAAAGAAAAAGGTAGAAAGGTAGACAGATAAAAAAGTAAAGACATAGAAAGGTAAGAATGATAATAAATGCGTGTTTGTACACTTTTCTTGATGTTCTGTGTCTACTGTCCAAACACAGAATGGGGCCATCACTCCCATGCCTGCTCTCATTGGCTGTCGGGGACAGTGTATATAATTTTTTCACAGTAGTCTTCCCTGGTGGCTTGCCCCAACCTACAAGCCAGGGGAGATGCGCTGTGTAGTGGCAATGAGGCCCTACCCAAAGTCTATTATTTTTAGCCGACGAAAATGTTGTTACCAGCTCTATGGCGAGGATGTAATAATAGGCACATGGATCAAACGCCTGTAAAACTTATATACAAATTTTTGTTTTACAAGTCCTTGGGAGCCAATATATTAGTCATATAAATAAAAAAACGAGTCTTGAAAATTTCTAAAATGGAGATCGTGACATGAGGATGAGATATTTAATACATAAACTAGCACAAACATAAACTATGACCGGATTACTGCAAAGGTAAAGGTGTCTACACTGGAATTTAGAGACTTCAACGCTACGAGATAAAATCTTAAAAACATGCAGAAACAAAAGCTGGGCTTGAATCATGCTTGAGAAAGCAACAACAAACAATATTTTTCTTAGAAACTGTCGATGTTTAATGATGCCAGAATCAAGTGAAATAATCTAATCATTGATGTAATTGTAATATATGATTTAGGTTGTCACTAATGACATAGGTATCAAACGACTAGTGGACAAGTCCAACCGAGTATCCAAGACATTATTAATTACCTTAAAAAGGTTGGCATCAAGAATGAGTATATGGATGTAAGCGGTTGGCGCGTGGAATGCGCAGGACAAATATATATATATACATGCAAACATATTTGCATATTTATCTCTTTCTATATTCCATAGTTGTACTTGGGTAATTAAGGGATTAACGCCCACTTGGTTCTCGTAAGGACCTCTTCAGCTGTTAATGCTGCCCCTCAAATCACGTATGTATTGTTGAGTGTTCTTGTGATTTTTAACCCATTAAAATGGAGTATTTGTTTTTCTATGCCCTTTCAGTCTCTCTCTTTCGCTCCCCCCGATCGCCCACAAGTTATTTCGCGCTCATTCACATCTCCCTTTTAGCCCCTTTATTACATCATACCGTAGGTGATAAAGATTTTTCAACCAATGAAATCTGCTGCTGACTCTATTTGAGACTTGCTGTTGTTTTTGGCTACCATTTATATATGAGACAGTTTGTATATAGTTGCCGATCTAATTATATAATCATTTTGATTCAACTGCAGAAAAGTTGAGAGTGTTCTGTGTTTCCGATTTCCAGTTATATTATTATATATATACATATATTTGTATGAGGGACTATATGAGTCTAAAAAGTATAAGAGGTTTAGACATTTTCCTCTCAAATAACTATGTTTTAGTAAAAGGCAGACTCAAATTAATGTTAAGTCTCAATAAATCAATAAATTATTAAAAAATTTAAAGTTTTATTACTCACGAGAATTATTCTAAAAATTTCACAAATGGAAAAATATTTAGCAATCCTTTAATCTAATTACTTAGGCGTAATCAAACACATACCAACGAGTTTTATTTTTTTTTGTTAATATAATTCCACAAATTACGGTCATATACTTCGCTAAGTTTTGGCTCAAAATGCATGTTTGGTGATATCAGTTATAAAAGTAAGCATAATTACCATGAAAAGTTATGAATCAAATTAAAAAGATAATCATAATCAGAAGCAGAGACAGAAGTAGAGACATATAATATCAGGGGCACGAAGGCTTGAAAAAAGATACAGCTCAAGTCACAGAAAAGTACAGACAATAACACATTCGCAATATGATAAAGAATCAAAATACCAATGATATTTCAGGACAATAAGAATAACTTAATACAGGTGACACAGAGGTGTAGAAATCTATCTTGCATTATACATACTCCATAAAATGGGTGACATAACGAATAATTTTAGGTGCAGTTACATAGAATGTCGCAAGCACTAACTAAGTAGAGGAGACCCAAAATCAAACATCAAAATATTGAGGTTTCGTAACAGATACAGAGTAACATAGAAAGTGGTGCAATTATACAAATTTTAAGATATAAAGTACATTTTATTATCGTTTAAAAGTATTTTAGAATAAAGAATAATATTCTGAGAAAAATCTAAGCAGAAATAATCTCATTCGTTTTGGTATTAATAATTATTTATGACAATAGGTTACAAATTAAAATTAATGATGAAAAATAACAAAGTAAAGATTTGGGGTTACAGTCATACTTACAATTGAAAAGATTATTATTTTTATTTTTTCTTTATGTAATATAATGGAAGTAATCTGGTATGTAATATAATGGAAGTAATCTGTATGCAATTAATAAAACCAATGAATTTTAAGTAAACAATTTTTTAACTTCCTACAGAAATACGAAAACACAAAAATTAGATACCAATCATTAACAAACAAATGATATCATTGAATACAAGTTGAAGATTGTTATAATATATATAGGTTACTATCAGTTATTTTTTCAATTTCTGAGATGTCATCGACAACAAAAATTACAAAAAATAATAACTTATAATAACAGTTATTAAATTATATATGCGATTTGAAACCTGAATTATTATTTCTTGATATAATCTATTTGTTGGTTATTCATAAAGATTATTTTTGCTTGGGAGATATCTAAAGGATAAAGATTCTGTGTTATCGCAGGACCTGAAAAAAGTAAGTTCAAACTTAAGAAGAAAAAACAAGTTTTACAGAAAGAGTGATGCAGTCATAAAAATATGTCAATTAAATGGTAATATTTACATTGCTAGTCATAAGAAAGGCATATAAATAAAAGAAAATAAAAGTTATCTAAACACAAAAATCATACAGAACAATATAAGCATAAAATAGATCTCAATATCGTCAGTCATAATCACTAAGATAATATAAATATGCAATTAGAGAACTTTACGATTCGAAAAGATATAAAATTTCATGCACAGCACAATACATGCACAACTACAAAAATTTCTCAATAATCTAGAAAAAAATATGACACAAATGTTAAGGTGCATACACTCAAAGTCAAACAAACAAAAACGAATCAAATGATCCAATAGGAATAAAAATAATTGAGCATCACAAATAAAAACAAGATTTTATAGTAGAGATGAATGTTGAAAGATAAAAACATCCTATGCAAGACAGTCAAAATATCAGTAAAGATACTGTTCATAAAATATTATTTCTACACATGGCTGAAAGACGTATATAAGGTCAGGTTGATAATGAAAAATGCACAGAGACGAAATATAACTAGATTATATCAGATGCACAAGGAGATTTATAAATTTAGAATTCCGTCTTATGTGGTATAAGAAATTGACAACCGTTATCTATTAAAAAATTCGTATATATTTTGACTTAAAAAAAACGATAGATGTCGAAGAGGCCCGACAAAAGTGCAAGTTTTTTGGAAAATTAAAAAATATTAGTAGGAATAATTCATAACATAAAATTATCGTTCTTTGGTTCATTACAATTAGTTAAGTTTTCTTGTTATAATAAATAATGTTATTACTTGAATAATGAGGGAATTCAGTGCTCTAGGTCATGAAGTATTAGCTATTTTGTTTCAAATTATATCGTTATCAACTGAAATATAAGAAAATACAGTGCTTTGGGTCATCAAGTATTAGCTGTTTTGTTATAAATAATATTTTTGGTAAATTTTTTTAATAGTGAGATATGTATGTATTGATATCCAAACTTTGATAGAATACGCATACACACTGATACACATGTATTGCATGCAGCTGCATACATACTACATACACACTTCTAGTCTAGACTGTAGTATAGACTTGCGTCACCTATCTACTTAAATACAATTATCTTATATTTAAATTTCCCTTTCCTCTGACTAACAGGTTATGGGGCTTCGTGGTTTTTCAGAATCGCAATTTTAAATAGTAGAATGTATCATGCAAGCGTTAGGTGAAATATAACTGTTTTACGTGTTTATTTTGATGTTCCCTGCAGGCCGTGGTGATCACTGCAATGAAAAAATAATTAAGTTGCACGTGTAAAGAAAAACAACAAAACTAAGCATCATATGATGTCAGGATCAAATAATTCACCAGCGACAAAAAACTAAAGGGTATTTAGGAGTACAACAATTGAAAATTCACCATGCAAATGTATCCAGATGACGAGGGTTCGTGGAAGTGCGTTCTAGGAGAATAATCTCGGATAAGCAATGGAAGGAATACAAGTAGAACCAAGGCAAAAATTTTTTTAGCAGTAAATGGATCCCTTTTTCCACATATAAGAGAGGCAACAACCAAAGGAAGTTTAGCATGTGCTTTTGAACGTATTTAAAGACAACGGGATCTAGAGGAAAGTCGGCTTACTTCGTGCATTAGAACAACGGAGTTATAAAATTGCTCAAGTACAGACCAATATGTAAACAATGTTTTCTTTACTTCTCAGCAACTCGACGGCTAAGGTTTCAAGGTCAGTCAAGAGAAGAAAGTTGCCTTGTTGTTATCTGGTTTTATGGACCAATACAAGCCCATGATAATAGGTCTAGTAAGCTCAGGCCTTAAACTAACAAGCGGAAAGTGTAAAACAGGAAGATGGCAAAGTATGATTTTGCTACAAGCCTCAATTTATGCTTGACGGATTAATCTTGAAGACATAGAAAAACGAAGGAATTCAAAGGAAAAAGTGAGGGAAGAGAACTCGTCTCGTTCTCGACTACTGGATGAACTCACCAGTACGGCACGCTAGTGATCTTAGCCGTAGACGAACACGACTAATACTCGCTCTGATATGCTTATATATTAACATGGGAAGTATAGGCTCACCCCACGGAAGAAAAACGTTGATATCGATTTTAACAAGACAACTTTATAGACTATTTCAAAAAAACTCTAATGCTATTTTTGATATCTTTAAGAATAACATAACTAAATTTTAGATCATTAGCACGTACCGTTTTTTAAATATCCTAATTTTTATATGACTTGCCATGCTTTTAGTATATATGTAAGTTTGACGCCATCAAACTTAGTCACCTAGACACGTACATCACTACTGGTCTGTACGCGATTAACGGTGGCTGAGAAAACATTTATTTGAAACACAGCGCACAGTCGACGAGTCAGTCGCTCGTTGATCGTCTCATTGTGTAGTTGTTGAACCTATTGAGTTGTAAATAATTATAATAAAATACCGACAATTGTGTTGATTCAGGTACGGTATTAGAATTTATATTATAAAAAGCTCACATTAATTGTAAACGTTGTTTTTTATTGTGTATTTAAAATTACAGTTACTTCTTGCTGCTACAATACTTTTTGGAGTATTTCTCCACCTTCTCCTTCTATTTATTATCCCTCTGACTCCAAGGCTTATAAATCAACACAATATGGATGACGTTAAGGCATTATTCCACTTCGCATCCGAAGCTGCAGATTCCAAAACTATTGTGGTAAAAATGAAAACGATCCGATTAGTGGGACAACCAGATATTTTTCAATTTCCTCAAGATAAACAAACAAAGAGAGAACACCCACAGCTTTTCGAAAACGCAGTAACAAAGGAAGTCGTAAAGAGTCTGAAGACACGCAATAAATTTAGAAATGTGGTTATAACATTGAAGGAAGGTCAACTGATGGAAATGTATCTGGATGGAGAAGGTGATGTTATTTTTGATAAATGTTATCTTGAGGCGATTCAAACTGACACCCTCGCTGCATTACAAAATTCCACTGAAATTCCGTCCCATTAAAAACCAATCCATTCTATCTCATAACACATGATATTAGAAAAATTTAATGGAAAGAATTTTAATGCTGAGGCTTGGTTAAAACTGTTCGTAAAGGAGTGTAAAAGGTTCAAGGTTGAAGGAAACAGATACTCAGAAATTTTAAGATTATTTTTGGAAGGCCCAGCGTTGGAATTGTTTTCAATTTTTTTAAAAACAAATTCATTGTCTCACGCTTGGGAATTCTGGAATAATTCATTTGTAGACACGTTCGGTCAAAAATCGCGGTCTAAAATTTCATATGCTTATACATTTAAATATTTAAATGGATCGTTCTTGGATTTTGCTTTAAAAAAGAGGAATATGCTCATAGACGTGGACCCAAATCTAACTATTAATTCTTAAAAAATCTAATAGTGATCGCGCTACCAAATTTTGTCAGGTTTCGGTTAGATAGGAAAAGCTTAGCAAACATGGATGATCTCATGTCAACACTTAGACAAATAGAACTGTTGAGAACCAAGTACAGTAATAGCTCTACTGAAAGGTATGAAGATAAACACAAAATCTACAATAAACATACTTCGTGTACATACTGCGAAAGTGTAGGCTTTCCAAACAGATTTCACCCAGAGCAAATGTGCCGCACGAAAATAGCTCACCAGAATTCAAATAAAAATGACAACTCATAGTCGCTAACAATATAGAATTTCAAGGTGCAATTGGATGCTCAAACGAAGCAAAAAACGAATAATCTTCACTTATCAAATGAAAAATTTTGCTAGATGACGAAATGGCCATTGATCTTTACAATTCGGGAGCCAATATATCTCTGATTAAGTATAATTTTTTGAATAAACGAAACCTGAATAAAAATATAAGTGGGGATAAAAATATAGAGACGATTTCAGGAATCTGAAAAGCCGAAGGTGTGGTTACATTACCAGTAACGATATTTAACATACGAAAACAATTTACATTTTTACAATAAAGAGCAATTCATTTAAAGCAGATGCATTGTTAGGCTTAGACTGTATAAAAGAATATAAACTTTGTCAAAATGAAAATCTAAAAATATGGCAAAAAAATAATGTAGATGATAAACAAGTTAATTAAAATCATATAGTTAATAATACAAAAATAAATACCATAATTTCCGAGAATAATAGTTTGAAATAAATAATGATCAAACACAAAAAACCCTTTGCAGAAGAAAAATTTGATGTTGGTACCCTAAATAATTATGAAGCAACCATTAAACTAACAGAGATTAAATACATAGCAAAAAAAAACATATAAATGTTCAATTCAAGATAAAGTAGAAATAGAAAGCAAAATAAAAAAGTTATTAAAGGTGGGGTTAATAGAGGAATCATGTAGCCCACATGCCGCGCCGGTTACATTAGTATATAAAAAGGTAGAACGAAAAAAATTTCTATTATGCATCGATTATAAAGAGTTGAATAAAACAGTAGTCCCAGAAAGTCAACCTTTTCCAAGAGTCAATGACTTGACGTTACGAACGAGAAATTGTGAATACTTCACAAAGTTAGACGAGAATTTGGCGTTTTGGTCGATTCCGTTACGAGCTAAGGACAAATATAAAACAGCGTTTGTAACTCATCATGGGCATTGGCCATGGTGTTGTTTACCATTCGGTTTAAAATCTGCACCAGCAATTTCTCAACGAATTTTATCCAGTATAATAAAAAATAATAATTTGGACTCGTTTGCAGTAAATTACATCGATGACATTTTAATTTATTCAAAAACATACAGTGACCATACAAAACACTTTGAATCGACGTTAAAGGCTTTACATGAACAGGGATTTAAATTAAATCTAGCAAAATGTGTGTTTATACAAAGAAAAATAACATATTTAGGCCACGAAATAGGAAATAATTATGTAAAACACTTAAATGATAATGTAATCGCTATAAAGAAATTTCTAACACCCAGAACAAGGGAACACATTGGGCAATTTTTAAGAAAAATAAATTTTTATTTAAATTTTATTCCTAGATCAACTATGATATTGGAACAATCTTATAACTTATTAAGAAGAAATGTAAAGTTTCAATGGTTGAAAATTCACCAAGAAAATTTTGAAAAAATAATAAAGTATCTATGTTCAGAACAAATTTTGGCAATCTTCGATCCAAACATCCCAGTTTACATTTTCACTAATGCCTCTCTACAGGGAGTTGGGGCGATTTTAAAACAACTCCAAAAAGATGAAAGGCAAAAACCAGTATTTTACTTTTCACGCAAATTAACGGAGTCACAAAAGGCAAAAAGAGCAATTAATATTGAGTGTCTTGCTATTAAAAACGCTCTTCTTCATTGGCAATACTATTAAATAGGACCAAAGTTAACTGTCTTTACAGATCACAAGCCATTAGAAAGTTTCAATATAAAAAATTGTCATGACTCAGATTTAAGACAAATTGAAAACTACATGTCTCAATTTGATTTTGATATCAAATATAACCCAGGTAATAATAATTTAGAGGCAGATTGTTTATCGCGTAATCCATTATTAGAATAAAACACCGAAAAACATGAAACATCAAGAATAAAAATAATATATTTTCTGACATTCGATGAAATAGTCAATAATCAAAAACAATTGAAACTAGACAATAAATATGAAATAAAAAATAACATAATTCATAAAGTGCTGAATCATAGGAGAAAAATTTGGCTAACTGAAGCATTTGGAACCGAATAAATCAAAAATATACATAATAAACAAGGACACGTAGGAAAAAAACAGTTAACATTAAGAATTACTCGTGAATTCTGTTTCAAAAATATGCATAAATACATAAAAATAATATGTCGTTCCTGTGAAACTTCTATTAAAAATAAAACTATAATAGGTACCTTCAAAGCTCAATTATCACAACTGGGTCCGGCTTCTGAACCATTCGAAATAATTTCACTAGACACAATAGGACGTTTTGCAGGTAATAAAAGTCCCAAAAGGTATCTACACCTGCTGATTGATCATTTCACAAGATACGCTTTTTTCTGACATCAAAACCGCAGATTGCTAAAGATTTTATAAAAATAGTATAACAAACGAAAAATAAGGAGAAAATACAAACACTATTTACAGATCAATACGCAGGAACTAATTTAAAAGAATTTAAACAATATTTAATATGCATAAAAATAAACTTAGTTCTTACCGCAGTGGATTGCGCTTTCTCTAATGGACTAAATGAAAGAACTAATCAGACGCTGGTCGATAGGATAAGATGTAACATATCTGAAAACAAAGATCGCCCGTGGTCAACCTTAGCAGAAGAATGTGTAGATGAGTACAACAACATACACAAAAGTTTAATCAAATGTCGTTAAATTATTATCTTCAAAGTGCTCTCAAAATTCGTGTGAGGTGTATCTGCAAGGCAAACACTCGAGAGCTTAGTTTGATGAAAGCAACAAGTTGTGTCTAAGCTGCTAGACGTCATATATGCTGATGTCTGTGGCCTAATGGAGTAAACCTCTATTGTAGGATTAGGCTTTTTTCTTATTTTTACTGATGACCATAGTCATTACACTCGCGTATATTTTTTGAAAGAAAAATCAGAAGTCACAGACTGTTTTGAGATCTACAAAAGTGTAGTGTAAACTAGACTGTTGGTAAAATTAAAATACTAAAAAGTGATGATAGAAAGGAATTTGTAGAACAATATCTTCAAAATTTTCTAGAAAGTGTAAGATCATTTTTCTGCCGTCATGCCCATGCATATCACAACAAAACGATCCAGCAGAGAGAAAAATTAATGCACAATGGGAAAATCTTCGTGTATATTAGCTGAGGCCAATATGCCAAAACCTTTTTTAGATGAAACGGTCAATATAGCCGATTACATATGTACCCGGTGTCTAACCAGGGCAGTTAAAGACACTACACCTTTTCAAGCCTAAACAGGATATAAACCATCGCTACGTATTTTATAATTTTTGTATGCTTAGCAATGCGCAAGATTCTAGATCAAAATATATCAACATGGGATGTAAAATCAAGTAAACTTATCTTTTTTAGGCATATTGACCAATCCAAACGGTATAGACTCCATAATCCTATATCCAAAAAAATCATTATAAGCAGAGATGTGGTATTGCTTGAAAATGGGCATTATTACAAAAGTGAAACTCAATCTTTGAAAGGTGAGAAACAGATTGGAGATAATCTTTTCAATCCTCTGCCAGATCCAGACTCAGAAGAAGAGAATGACAAGGAAGTGGAAGAACAAGAGGAGGACGAAAAGGAAAAAGAAGAGCAGAGTGGATGGCAAGAAAGAGCAATAAAAGGATGCCAAGGATTTTGAGTCAAGTGTGAATCCAGACATAGATGTCCAATATCGAATGGAATACTTGAGGAAATCAACGAAAACCATTAAAGTATCTAAAAATTTTGAGATTTTATTTGGTAAACTTATCAATCAACGAGTACAATAGAACATCATACTTGAGAATAAGCTATTTCAGCATCTAACTGGCGAAAACAGGAAAAAGCAATGAAACAAGAGATTTCTCACCAAGCAATAAGAACACCTTGTCTTTTTGCGACCTACCTCCAAATAAGATGGTGATTGAGGTGGAACGGGTTGTTAAAATAAAAACAAATCAAGAAGAAAAAACACAAAAATACACGGCAAAACTAGTCGCAAACGGCTTATGCAAATGACTAGAATATATTTTACCGAAACTTACTTACACGTAGTAAGAATGAGCTCAGTCAGACTATTTCTTGGTCTAGCTCTTAAATATAAGCTTAACCTGTACCTGTACCATAATGTCAAATTAGCTTTTTTAAGTAGAGAGCTAGATAACAAATTGACGCTAAACAGCCCAGGCCATTTATAAACCAGAAAAATACAGACAAAGTGATACAACTTCGTAAGGCTCTCTATAGATTACAGCAAGGATCGAGATAATGGAACCTGAAATTCACATCAAATCTACGAGAATGAGGTTTTACTCAAAACAAAACAGATCAATGCATCTTTACTCGGACCAAAGGAAAAAACAACATCATTCCTGCTCTCTGTAAAAATGATCTGATAGTAGCAGCTTCTACAACCCACTAAAAAAAAGCTAGTTGGAGATTCGGTAGAACTCTTCCCAATCCGGGATTTAGGAGAATTAAATAATTTTTTCAACATTAAGATCACTATGTCTAACAATAAATATATTGCCTTAAATCAAAAGGTGTATGTAATCGAGTCTCAAATAGCATTGGAATGACTGATCGCCATGTTACGCAAACTCCACTCGATGTTAATCAACACCTGGATACACCAACGCCAGTTGACAGCAGTCCAGAAGGCGTGATTTTTCTACGCTTGCTGTTTAGCAGAGAAAATTTGGGAAACTTACGCTACTTAAAAACTCACTCTGTCAATTAAAAGTTGAGGCTCGGATGCACTGTTTACTAGTTACAAATACAAAAAAAAACAATAATCGTACTGAAAAAAAATTTACACGATCTGCTCAAAAGAATATAATAAATATGCTCGACAATTAAAAGATGTATAAGCTCAGCATAGGTGATCAGTCTGGTGACGGTTTGGCGTTCTGTGGCAGGCACGCACGCGGCTTGCACCCTTGGTCTAAAGCCTATACTCTCTACTCTATAGCTAACTAACTAAAGCTACGCCGTGGCGTGCTCTCTCTTTTACTCAACTCATTACATACATACACATCTACAGCTCTCCCGGTTCACTCGCGCGTTTGAGGAAGTTGATCAATGGACAGGAGTTGAATGGGTTCGTGCCCTTTCCTCGGCCATCGTACTCATAAATACCCTTCCTCCCGTGATTCTAGCTCCCCGGCAGAGATACTCTGCATCACTACACTCTGGTGCCCATCGATACTGTCGAATTCCCTCTCTGTTCCTGTCACGATTCTACACTTACGATCCCATTTCCCTGGTGATCACTCAACTTCCCGATCGGAAATCCAATCGCGGCTACCGAGCTCGCGAGATTCGGCCAAGGTAGGCTGCCACGGTCGGACCAACATTAAATTTTCTGAATATCAAACGCAGTGCGAGGTTGGCACCAGCTGGGAAGCCTAGTTATATATGTTTCGTCTCACTTTCTCTTACACATATATGTATACATACGTACAGTCTATCATGATCGTACCAAATATATGTATATGTGCATTGGAGCAGTGTTTATTCGGAGCAGCGTATTTTTTAAAACCACATAACAGAATATTAAAAGTTCTAAAATTATGAGGCTGATTACTGCTCAACTAATAACTACTACTATTACTACTGATTTACAGAAAAGAATAAGCGATAAAGTAATACGTTCAATTTCGTAAACGAACAAAAGAGTACGAAATCATCGTGATTTGAAACGTGCAAGGGTCGATAAAAACATTTCAAGCTCATTAGATGCGGAAATTTCTTTTAATAACAGCAATAATTTATCGACTTGCGAGCTATTGAATAATGCTAGGAATGATGATGTTTGTAAAGTTATTAATGAAAATAAGAGTGTAATCGATTGTTCAGATAGTGAGGAGTCCATTAACTCGGATCCTGAATATTTGGAAGAAATAAATAGTAATAATAATGAAAAGGAATTGACTATAACTGACGAATTAAGGAAATAAGCTCTGGACTCAATAATTCTAAAATCCACTTTTGATTCCTTACTCAAACGACTCAAGAAGTATCATCCAGAAATCCCAACGTCATCAAAAACATTGTTCAAAACAAATCATGAGTTGAAAAAAAAAATAGTAAAATATATTCCTAATGATTATAATGATAATGCACAGTTTGTATATTTTACAATTGGTAATCATCTACAAGAAATCGTGGATGTAAATTTGTATGAAGATAACGTTATTAATTTACAATTTAACGTTAACGGTTTGCCACTTTTCAACTCTAGTCAAAATGAATTTTGGACTATTTTGGGTAAAGTATTTCTTCCAGATACTGATAATTATAAACCTTTTATAATATGCGTGTATTTTGGAGCTGGAAAGCCGAAGTGTGATCACAAATTTTTGAGAGATTTCATTGAGGAATCGAAATATTTGCTTGGAAATCGACTTATTATTAAAGGCAGAAAATTTAAAATAAAAATTAAATGTTTTGTGTGTGACAGGCCTGCCAGATCATTTATAAACTGTATAAAAGGACACAAGGGCTACTCTTCATGTAAACGTTGTACAGTGAAAGGTTCATATTATATGAAAATAGTAATATTTAATGATGAAAACTGCGATGAGAGAACGGATGTGTCATTCAGAAAAAAGCAAGATCCTGATCATCGTTTGCAAAACGAGGAGTCTCCTCTTCTTGCAATTCCACAACTAGATCTAGTTCAAGATTTTGTCTTGGATGTAATGCATCTAGTGTATTTAGAAGTCATGAAAAAATTACTGAACTTGTGGATGAGCTCCAAAAAATTTGTCTATGGAATCATTACTCAGGATATTTCAACGCCTGATAAATTTGCCTGAATGTGTAACCAATGATTTCCAAAGAACAACAAGATCTTTGAGTGATGTTTCTAAGTGGAAGGCCACAGAGTTTAGATTTTTTTTGCTGTATAGTGGCCTCTTTGTTCTGAAAGGCATCATTCCTGGTATAATGTATGATTACTTTATGTTACTACACGTATCATTCAGAATTTTTTCCAGCTCTCATTCATGTAAAAAATACATTCAACATGCAAAATTGTACATTGCAAATTTTGAGAAACTTTTTAGTAAGCTGTATGGAAAAGAAAATATGGTATCGAATGTACATGGTTTAATCCACGTTGTGGATGATGTACTAAAGATGCAGTGTTCATTGAGTGAACTGACAGCATTTGATTTTTAAATTCTCGGGGTATGACAAAAGAACAAATTTGTAGTTGTTACAAACCTCTGGTTTAACTATGTAATAGGCTTGAGCAAAAACGTTTATTTGATAGTAAAAAAAAAAAGGCACTATTTTCTATTTTGAAATCTAAAAAA
Source organism: Copidosoma aretas (assembly GCA_030522625.1). NCBI lineage: Eukaryota > Metazoa > Arthropoda > Insecta > Hymenoptera > Encyrtidae > Copidosoma > Copidosoma aretas. The sequence goes on from JAPYYV010000318.1 coordinate 26,411, forward strand.
AGCCAACAAAAAGTTTACCTGAGAAAAAGTGTGCACGGTAGACGGGAAACTTGTTTTAACGAGCCTAACAATATCGTTTTAATAAAGGACTTAAAAGTTATGAGAATTATTGAGATTAGTATGTTTTCTAAGGATGCACTTGAAGATATTAAAATAGTAGGAGAGCAGTTGACAGTTACTGGTCCTGGTTATACTTATCCAAGTAATTCATCAGTGATGAATACGTACGAAGTAAAATAAAATTTTCAAAAAACAGTTGAGAAGTTAAAGTTAAAAACGTAGTGTCAAAGTTAATTTTATTTAAAATTTTTAAACTCTCAGAAAATGAAATGACGCTATATGCCATACCCTTGTTGCAAAAATAGATTTTTATAAGTGTCTGTAAATATTTGTATGTAAATTAAAAATAGTCAAGAAATTAAAAATAGTGTAGATTCATTTGAAAAGTGTTTTTTTTTTTGGTGCATAATATTTGGTGTATGTATACAGTCAGAAATTACAGTCTGCTGGACAAAGTCGTATATGACATCTCTGAAGCATATTTAATCCACAAGTTTTGTCATTATACTTACAAAGATTGTGTGAATATGATATACGGGATTTTAGTGTAACTAACAAAATCCTACACAGGTTATCTAGTTGATTGAATAACCATTGCTTATCTCTTCCGATACTATTGATTCCAAGGTAAACTTTTACCTTTCATTAATTACCACATTAATCTATATTGGATCTCATTATTACGTATACTGCAGATGGATACATTTTTTATCGTATATATTTCTCACTCTGCACCTGATTTTACCGAGCCGCAAGTTATACCTTTCTCTTTTATTGTTAGTAATGGAGTATCAGGCCACGTGTACACATACTACGTATCACCACCATTAAGTGCTGATGACGCTGATACCATGCAAAAATTTGTTTGTAGCCAGGCTAAACCACCATCCTCTTGGGAGCTGTTTGAATGTAAAATTTTCGGTACATCAGCTAGTTGCATTTCATTTTATTGTACCTGCCACTGCTTATAAAGTTATGAATAATTTTTATATTTCAGAAATGTTTTGAACTCATCCAGTGTGTCATCTCCAGTGATAAAGGCTATTGAAGTTTCAGAAAATGATGTCTAGTCACTCTTGTCTATACCTGAGCTGAGACAAAACATTGATAGTGGTTGGTTTCATTTTATACAAAAAGTTTTAACCAGTCTTTATGAAAAGTACGTTTACTGACATATAACAATTTTTGAATTTTAGGTGACCTAGAGAAGATCAAAGGTACAACAATAAATACAGGTGAAGAAATTCATGAAGGGAAAATAGAATATACATCAGTTTCCACTCAAACGCATATCTCGTATCCAACGAAGGTTCTTGCATTGTAGGTAATTATTATCAATTATGATGCAAGTTTCTCTTCCTCATCACTGTACTCTGTTTCCTTTGTGAATTATTTATCGATATAACTATAATTTTATACAAAAACCAGACCAACATCTTGTTAATTTGAAAAATTACGTGGACCAGAGGTTTAATAGCCTTGAAATGAATATGGAACATATAAAAGGGCTGTGCATAAAAAAAACACCCTTGGAAGAGATGTTACAAGTTGTCACATTTAAAAATTTTAAAGATAAACATAATTAAGTATGAGTTCCCGTTAAAGACCACTGAGCACTTTGATATTTTTCTACAAGATTTGGAAGCTGATTCAAGTTTTACAAGGAAAGACTTGGTATGTAAAGTTCATTATTTTAGTACTGATTTTTGTATTGTTCATAATTTTTAATGCATGCTGATTTAAATTTTTGTTGAACTGTAGAAACAGAATTGGCATTCTGTCATTAACTTTAATATTAATCTTTTGGATAACGTTTCAACTATAATTAGAAGACTTGTGACAAAAGAAGTAATTATGCAATATACCGTTCAAAAACGTAAACTTGGTCGATCAGTTTTTAAATTGAAAAAACTGTATAATATACTTCATGGTATGGCTGCATTAAACTATTTCATTTTTCACTGAATTTTAAATAAACACTTCATAATTTTTTTAGCCTCCTTATTGTCCATATATAACAGTAATCTAAAACCAGACAAGCATATTATTGAAAAAATCATTTTATTAGCTGTTGGAACTGTATTTCTACGTTCCAAGGACTGGGATGGGGGAAGAGCGGCTAGAGATAGTAAAGAACATATAAATGCAGGTGAAACATGATAATAATTTAATAATCTTCATAATAAAATTTAATAAAATTAAATAAAGAAACTTTGTACCCCGTCCATTATTTAAGTAAATCAAAATAAATTCACTTTAGTTTTGCAGTATAATAATATTTTACTTTTTTATGCCTTCTGAGAATTATATTTCCTGCACAAATTTCTCTACGTTGGCTCCCTACCTGGATCCGAGCTAGCCTCGCGTTTCATCGATCTGCAAGGCACTGTATAAAAGCAATGCTTGAGCCAACATACGTTACCTAGGCTGCCAAGGTAGGGCCAAGCTATCTCCAAGCTTACGTTTTCGATCAGGCTACGCTCTCCTTAAGGGGGCTCCGACGACTACCGCTAAAGTCAGAGACGAATGGTAAACCAACTTTAATTTCAAACCAAAAAACATGTTAAAAAATCATTTTGCTATTTTTAATGAAATATAAACTAGAAAATATGATAGTTATATGAAAAACGTTAATTTTTTATATAAAAAAGTTATTGTTTTGATCAGTCTTTTTTTACCTATGCGCATGAGATTTAAATTTAACACTGCAACGTGCAGACAGCAGTGTCGGTATAACAGCTGCTGACTCCAAGTATATAGGTATATCATATTGTCCTCTGTCGGATGCAACTAATATTCTTTTATTTGTCTTACAAATATCTCTCAATATTTAACGATTACCCCCCCTTTTTATCATGGCATATGAAAGAGTAAGACTTCGACTTTGAAACGTATATATTTTTTCTGCGGAAATAGTTACGTTCGGCTTTCTGTAGTTATTTCCTTACTATTTGCATCATGTAAATCCACGCATGAGTTAAAACTTTGAGCTCGAATTTGTGAAGATTTTGACCGATTCGGGATATAAGTAAGGTCAGTATTGGATTCAGCGAACCTTTATTTAAACGATATGATGTATATCTTTTTGGAAATTTTCATAACGGAGCCTCCTTAAAAAGATCTCTGCGCAGCCTCAGGCAAGATGGCGAATGGCTACGGTTACTGGGCTGCTCGTTGAGCTTCCTCCTTCGGTTTTTCTATCGCTTTCTGCGTTCAATATCTCGCGTCCCTGACGGCGTGCTGTTCGGCTCTTCCTCTCGTGTTCTCGTCAGCCGCTTCTCGGTCGGCGCTCCGAGTCGTGGGCTCGGCTTGGCTGTGCGTGGAGTGCGTGGACTTTGGCGGGCAGATCTGACGCGACTCGGTGGCTAGACTCGGGTGGCGTGAAGTGTGCTAGCAGACGTGTTAGAACAGACTGATGCCACGCGCGTAGCGCAAAAGCGGCAGGCCACTTCGCTTGCCCCCTTTATGCCACCATCCTCGATGCTGCTATACTCTGTGGCGCGTAATATTTGGCTCGGCTCGGCAATGCTCGTGTATCTCATACGTACATGCACACACATACATACTCTTCTCTATAAGATAATCTCATCTATATTTATTATACTGTACTCTACCCATCCAAATACCTGCTTTTCGTACACCTGCTCATCCTCTCTCTTTTTCTCATATACCTATACCTATATATAGTTGTCCTCGAGTGCTGTTACGCACGTTAGCCTTCGGGCACGGTCGTCGTCGTCGTCATCGTCATCTTCGTCGTCCAGTGCTCGGCGCTCGGCGTTCGGCGTCTTTCTCTCTCCCAGCCCGCATACCGAAAAGAAGCACAGAGGAAATATATATAGATGTTACACACGTATACATAGGTCTGGAAAGAGAGAGAAAGACAACCAGTTCAAGGTGCCAAATAGTCCCCGTAGGATCTCGGGCGACCTCGCCACAGTTTGAAACACACAAAATGGCGGATTCCATATAGCGTATAAAACCTCGTAAGTTATATCCTTCAGATGTTGGAAACTCAGTAACGTTTATGCTTTAGACGAATTTCAGTAACGTGTTCCTGTGTTTCAAACGTACAAATCATGTGATTTGCAGGATTTTTAATGTCCAAAGTATAAACGTTTCCGGATTTTAAACGTCCAAAGCTTGCTACTTACTGGATTTCAAGGTCCAAAGCATGTGCAGAGCATTAAATTTCTGAAGCATAATCGCTACTGGTTTCTAAACGTCTGAATCATAAACGTTATTAAATCATAACTGTTTCAACTTAAGACGTTCAAAACCCAGTAATTTCAATGTGTATATGGCATTATAAGAACTTACAATATACTACTTTAGTAGGTAAACCCTATTCTTATTCAAATGCGTATCACTTGGAAATGCACAGGAATATGTTTACGATATGATTTATAAAGTTCTCGCCTTTTTTACATGGTTTTAGTCAGAAATCCGGGTGCTGTTACACACATCACTCAGATAAAAAAATTATTTATCAGATCTTATACGGTAAGACTGTTATCAAGAACCGAATAAAAAAATTTCATGTCTATAGTTCAGTGTATAAATGTTACAATATCTTTAATTTCCTGAAGCACACCATCTGGACAGCGGCTCCAGCAAGTAATGACACCTTCATATCTAGTTAAGTGTCTAGAAGTTAAAATGTTAAACTTACTGGAGCACACCACTTGGACAGTGTCTCCAGCAAGTAATGACACCTTCATATCTAGTTAAGTGTCTAGAAGTTAAAATGTTAGATTTACTGGAGCGCACCACCTGGACAGTATCTCCAGAAAGTAATGACGCCAGAATATCCAATTGAGTGTCTAGAAGTTAAGATATGTTTAACTTCCTGGAGCGCACCACCTGGACAGCGTCTTCAGCATGTAATGAAACCTGGACATCCAATCAAGTATCTAGAAGTAAAAATATGTTTAACTTCCTGGAGCGCACCACTTGGACAACGTCGTTAACAAGTAATAACACCAGGACATCTGGGACAGTTGGGTGTCAAGAAGTTGAATTTTTTTTTAATTCCTGTACCTGATTATCTGTATAGACCGTTTTTTAAGTTATCAAATAAATACTGTTACTTATGAAAGGACTCTAAAAGAAAATAAACACAGCGAAACGTACTGTATCATAATAAATCTTAAGACTACTTTATGTAAAAGTTAAGCAGCCTGATGCTCAAGTTTGTTTTAGCTCAATCGATACGGCACCATATGCGGACCGAGTTTAATTCTCCGATGTGGCGCAATATTCCCACAACTGTAAAAATTATTGATTAATATCTCGTGGTTTTTTAATTATTTACCTTAACTCGTGGTACTCTAATTAACATTGTTACGTCAAGAAAATTATTTAATTTTTAATTTTTTGTTATTATTTTAATTTTGCATCCATTCAATAAATTTATCTATCGGATATTATTTGTATTTTTTCATTTGACGAATCAAGTAAAATCAAATACAGAAATACTACCTCCTATACGGATACATGCAAACAAGTAAAAAACAATAAAAATTACTGTTTGATTTTGAAATTCAGTTTACCCTATAAAAACCAACAAATATTTATAATTCATCTGCTACCGGAATTTCGTTGCAGCACACCGTTATCAATACCTATAAAAGCAATTAAAAAACATATGCAGAACACCGCATAAGATCTCACAGACATAAAACTTTTATGGAATTTTATGCGGAAATACGGGTGCCAACACACATCATAATCGGATAAAATGATTTTTTTATTACTCTTTATTGGTCAGACTCAGCAGGGAATGAGTTTTGTCCAGGTGCAAATGTTATTTTTGTTTAAGGTAGTCTAAAAAAATTAAACCTCATAATTACTTCAAATTTCATGTGTATTATATGAGTTTGGGGCAAATAATATGTCGAAAGATCACTTTTACTGTCTAGTATACCATTCATGCTCCTTGACATAGGGATGCTCTACCCTACTATATAATACTAAATTTGTAATTCTGATTAACTCCTTTTTGGGCATTATACAGCGAGGTGAGGTACTTGTTGGTTAGAAAATTATTTTAGTAAATTTGCAACAGTGCATAAGTGTACTTTCATAATTGAAAAGACAAACTAAGTAAAAAGAAATCTTCTTAGCTTCTTGTTTGATTTCAATTTATGAAAGCTTATCTTACTCGTGAATGATTTAAGATAAAGACACCGAAAGAAATGTTAAATTTATGAAGTTTGATGAGTGATTGGCAAATGTTTACTCCGAAAATTCGTATTCGAGTAAAAATTTCATCTAACTCAATATGTTTTTCAAAATTTCTTTCGGTGACTCTATCTTATCATCTAAGGACTGAAACAAGCTTTCAGTAATTGAAATTAAAGAAAAAGCTAAGACGATCTCCATTGTTTTAGCATTTTTTTTCTTATAAAAAAATACTCTTATGTAATGTTACGAATTTAATATAATTTTCTTTTACCTAAAATGTACTCTATTTTAATACTTCCATATTTCAATCGTTGTTAGATGTCAAAGACTCAGTAAATATTACAAATTTAGTGCAATATACTAGGGTAGAGTATAGTAGGGTAGATTGCCCTTGAGAGCAACCCAGGGACAATAATTCAGTTTTTTACCTTATCGATAAGGTCGACTAAAATTTTTACCCTTAAGGCAATATATATCGACGCCTGAGAGAAAGACTATCCTAACTTACTGCTTAAACAAAGACTATCCCAGCACCTCGCACTCCGAGAAAATCTATCCTAACTCAGCGCTTTGACGAAAAGAATCAAACTACGCTGCGCTACAACTAAAACGATCCCACCACGCTACGATGCAACAAAGAGCATCCTATCTCTTTACGCTGCAACGAAAAACATCCTTACGCGCTTTGTTGCGTCCAAGACTATTCCATTGCTCTACTTTGCGTCGAAGACAATCCCGCCACGATATGCTGCGATGAAGAAAAACACTAACATGAATTTTAAGTTTGTAGATTAATCAGAAAGTAAGTAGAAGATAGCCTTTCTCACTGACCTCTCTTCTTTAGGTACCGGTAAATAAAGAAATGTACGCGAATAAACAACGAAAAGGGTGGCATATCAGACGATCGGGTAAGTGTCACCACTAAGCATCTCAAAACCATTTTTTTTTTTCTTTATATAGATATATGAATAAATTATTAAGTTAACAAATAGATGAGTAAAGACAATGGTGACACAACAAAAAAGCAAATTCTTTCAAAGCACAACCCCTCTAATCTTATCGACCAGCTGGTCGACTCGTTCTATTTTTCAGTGCTAAAATAAGTAGATCAATAAATCCATAAATAAATACAGCAAAACAATGTTGTTACATACAAGCAGGTAAGTTTGATCCACATCCGAGCATTCAACGAGTGGATGACTCTTTTCATTTACTTATATAAAATACATGATTTTTTACACAAATAAGTAAATCACGAAAACAACTTTGGAACAGACGAGTAACTGACTTTAAACTCTAAGCGTCCTCAATCTGCGTAGCCCTGCTGGCTGACTTGTTGTATTTGTCAGCAGATGCATGAATAAATACATTGATAAGATAATAGTGGAGTAGACGTGCTGTCAATTTGAAACTCAAAGTTCGACTGTAACCGAGTAATCCAGATGGCCGAGTTGTAGAGTTGAATAAAAGAATACGTTTCGGTCTGATGGCACACTATAGATGAGCACGATGACGCAGTATTTCGATCAGCTTTTTTTTTATACATGTATGGTGAGTACTTTTAAATTAAATTTTGCAATTTTGAATGAACATCTCAAGACAGTAAACATTTTATGTCAAGTCAACAACTCTTTTCATCTATGACAATCAAATATTAATGTGATTAATAAAATTTATAATGTTGTGTGTGTGTGTATGTGTGGCAGAATGAGTATGTGAGAGAGTGGGAGTGTGAGAGAGTGGATGTGTGTGTGTGCGCGCGCGCGTATATGTAGGTAATTAATACTAACTGAAAAGTACATTAACCTATTATAATGATGTAGAGCTAAAGATGTTAGTTAATACCTCCATACAACGTGTTGGAACAAGTGTAGGTCTTATACCTTATTAACGTTGCCACAACGATTTTTTTTTATATTTCTGCTGCGTTTAGGCCAATAGATAGCAAATTTCTTTGTATTCATAAATTTCTCGGTATATATAGATCTTATAAATTGCTCATTAATTTTTATGCCTTAGAGAGATGCACACTTTTGACGAAAACTGAAATATTTTTTATACATAATGTGGTCTTGTACATACATCTGAAGAAGGTACTGTGTTACCGAAAACCGCTGTAACGTTTTTCATAATGAATAGAGTGAAGATCGACAATTTTTTAGAGTGGCGTAGGTAGGTATACTGTGCCGGTTCTGGCTCTCCCCCCCCATATTCCCCCTAGGTTGTAGAGAGCCAGTTTTCCCGAGCCTTACCCTGACGTCACGACTCTGACGTCACGACATCGCTTGGATTTTGAGCTCCCCCCTGGGGCGGTAGTGGTGGGGGGTGAGCCAGTTCTCCCGTTCTATAGTACGTGCCTTACTCTGACGTCACAACTCAGGAGCTCTGACGTCACGAAATGGCTTGGGATTCGGGCTCCCCCCTGGGACGGTAGTGGTGGGGGATGAGCCAGTTCTCCCGTGCTATAGTACGTGCCTTACTCTGACGTCACGACTCTGAAGCTCTGACGTCACGACATAGCTTGGGTTTTAAGCTCCCCCCTAGGGCGGTAGTAGTGGGGAGTGAGCCAGTTCTCCCGTGCTATAGTACGTGCCTTACTCTGACGTCACGACTCTGGAACTCTGACGTCACGACATGGCTTGGGTTTCGAGCTCCCCCCTAGGGCGGTAGTGGTGGGGGGTGAGCCTGTTCTCCCGTGCTAGAGTACGTGTATTACTATGACGTCACGACTCCGGAGCTCTAGTGCCACCTTCCGAATCC
>JAPYYV010000319.1:0-35397 GCA_030522625.1 Copidosoma aretas
GGGGGGGGGGCTCAAAAATCGTAAAGGGTCGAAGGGGGCTGGGGGGGTAAATAAAGGGAAAAAATAATTAGTCACGGTTAAATTTACGAAGAAATCGAACGAATATTACCTTAAAATGTAGGGTCCGGGGGACGTGCGTAGGGGGTCTATTGGGGGGTCTTATCGCCAAACCCACCGGAATCACTACATAATATAGATGTATATATATACTAGTGGGGCTTCATCCCTGCGCGTTTTGCGTGCCAATCCCTATACGTCAATATTGTTACTCTTATGTCTGAATAATAAATGCAAGAATTTATTTTTAGTACATATATGCGTACAAACATAGATAATTAAAATGATCTTGTAAAAATTCGCTAGAAAATCGAATTTTTTTTAAATTTTTTATGTAGATTTTTATACATTTTACATTTCCTTTTCATGTTTTATGAACATTAAACAATTATATCCCATTAAATCATTACTAATTTTGTTTTCAATAAAGTATGATACGTAATTGATAAAACATACTAAAACGCTTTAGAATTTCTTTTTACATGGAAATAATATTATAATTTATAACGCATAATATATCATTAAACTTTTGATCTTAACCCTACAGTGCTTTATTTACCAACATAAATATCTTACACACTTACATAAATCATCTTTTTCCTGCATATCAATCCATTATCTTCTAATCCTATATTTCTGATTCACAATATTATTAGTATTATTCTTTGTTTTTCCTTTTTACATAGCAATAAGTGCATCATATTTTTTTTCTTCCATTGCGGAGCCTTCAGTCTATCAATTAAAAACTTTTAAACTTAAATGATTTCCTTTTCACTTTATCTTTCTCTCTTTGTTTTTTCCTTTTTTTCTACATTTGACGGATGATAGACTTGTCAATTACCACATAGTTTTTCTGTATTTTATGATTAACAAATGTCTTCCCTTCTTTTGTGAAATTATCGTTGATTTTTTCAAGCTAATTTGCTGCTCTGTTTAGAAATCCTACGTTTCCCCATCCTCTACTTTTTCATGTACAACTTTAACTTCTTCGTCTATTTTATACAATTTTTATTGATTAAGTCCGCTAATTCTTTGATTAGGCATAAATAAGGCCATCTACTCTTGATCATTTTTATTATGTGCAAGAAGTAAATTTCTTCCCTTTTTCTTATACCTATGTCTAGGCTAACCATTGCTTTCTGTATTTCTCGTATATATTCCGGTTTTTTTTTTATTGAAACGCAAAATGATATTTGTAAATCTGAGTCTATTTTTTTCCTTTTTCTTTCATTTTTCAGTCCCAAATCCATGCCTACCCTTTAGTTACCATATACATCCTTGTGTCTTTGCATTTAAACTCAACTACATATTTTAAATCTGCCTTCTATTTTTTCTGTTTCAAAGGCAAGTCTCCGCTACGTGTGTGTAATATAATTTTATAATTTAGACCATGAAAAATAAATTTCGATTTTAACTTTCTACTTTAGCTCTTTTGCTTAAGCCAAAGACTGCTTTAACTGCCCATTGTACCCTTTGTTTTTTATATGTGCCACGAAAATTCTCTTTTAAGAAGCATTTCAATTGGTCCATCTCCTCTTTCGATACTTCCAATGCTTCCAATTCAAATTAAAACAGATCTGTTTCTATCCTTTTTCATTCCTAAAAATTAGGATTTTTCGAACAAATATAGTCAATACATTAAAAAATTTTACTGATTTATCAAGTCATTGTTACAAATTGAAAACTAATAATGATTTTTGTGGTATTTATAGTAAATATTGATACATATGTATATTTACATGTATATCAGAGTTGTCCTTATTTAAAAAATTTTGAAATTTCATTTTATAATAGTCCTAAATTGTTTCAAAGAAATAAGAAAAAATTCTTGCTAAATTTCAGCTCTTAATATTAGTATACATCCGTTCCTCACGGCAGCCAAAGATTTAAATGGAAAATAACATGGGCAAAATTCTTGTTTCTTTAAAATTTTTAAAATCATGGCCTATTAACCAAATATAATAACACAAATATTTTTGTAGGAAATTTGACGTTCTTTAAAAAAGGTTACTTATGATTTTTCGCTATGTCCACTCGTTTTTTAGTGATTAGAGGTCAAAGTTTAAACTTGAGTGGTATATGGTGACATTTACGTTTTTTTTACAATTTTTGCCGTAATTCTCTCTTTTTTTAAAATTACTATTTACTTTGAATACTCATAGAATAACTCTAAAAGCTATAACGAACATACTAAAAATAGTCGGATTTTTGAATAAATTTCATTACATCTATATTACATTATTATATTATTATCTTTATGCTTATATTTGTACAATGGTTCCGTCGATTTGATGCATTTATACTCATTACATTATTTTGGCACTATATACTTATTTTATACAATTGATATCATTCTATTTGAAAAGCTTTTGTAAACTCTGGTAATTTTTTGATTTTTTTTTTCATCTAAAGACACTTCCTACTGTTTAGAATATTTTGACGGCGTCAATTTCAATCTTTTGTTATTATAAACAAAATTTTGCTACTCGACGTATTGTAAAATTTGTAAATTAAATTTCAAAAATTTATTACAGATTTAAAATTTGTTACATTACAAAAATTTATTATTCTTTAACAGGTATTCTTTTTTTATTTTCTTAATACTTGTGTTTATTATAATAAGAATTAATAAATAATGTATAAAGGATGTAAACAGTATAACATTAAACTTCAGACAAATCTTATTTCTCAAAAAGGTATTAGTATTAGGACAAAAATTTTTTTAAATAACGAAAGAATATTTAAAAAATTTAAATAGCATTTATAGTATTTGTTAAGAAAATAAGTCTTTTTGATTATTATTGAAAATCTTAATGTAAACATTGTAAATAAAAGGCATCACAAGCACTTTTTGGTCTTTTTGCTGAAAGTAAATACCTTTATTTACTGATGACTTATAGTCGCGTTTATGCTGTGCTGAAAGCAAATACCCGTAATGAGTTAAGACTTTATATATCATGTTTTTTTTGTGGAATTATTTTTGCAGCTCATTTTATAAGCTCCGATCATCATTGATATCTTTTTAAAAAAAAAATTCAAACAAACACTTTTTCACTCAACCATGGCTTTCTGTGCATACGCCCCTTATAGTATACTCTGTCTTACTTCAATATTACGCATGATTGTTATTCTGTTAGTAAAGATGACTATCTCAGATGAATCAGATTACCTTAAAACTGACTGATTATCGATCAATCAGCAACATGTGCTCAGTCAGATCACTCAATATAACTAAGAATTTCCTAGGACTAAGAAGATTCTTACTTACGTTCTTCTGATTAGCTGTCCATAGTTATTGTCATGGCTCATGTATGATTAAATATAAAACAAGGTATGCTAGTGTATGGACATCAACCAATCATCAGCTTTCCCTGCTTTTTTCCATATCAAATATTACAAAAATAAGTAAGGCAATTTATTAACATTGCAAACATGAATATTAAATAATCTACACGTAACAAATGATTAAACATTGCGAAAAAAATGACAGGCCTGTCATTGGCTTCTACAATAGCTGCTTTAAAAAACACCTTTATTTTTGAATAGCATGTGATATACCGTGTACAATTAAGACTTAACCAGCAATATGGGAAAAATTTCTAAGCTGCTCTAATTTACTTGGCTAGCATTTGGGAGATATCGGAATTAGTGTCAATTTATCTTATAAATATAATCTTAAAACCTGTAAAAGGGAGAAATTGAAATAAATGCTAATTATTAATTTATATGCATGAACTTGTAATTGAGTTGTGTGTGTATTTATTGAGGAATAGGTTATGAGGTCATGGGGGGAGCTGAGTAGAAGGTAAGGGGCGGTGGAGGAGGAGCTTTGGCGAGCCGGGGGGAAGCTGAAGGGGAGCAGGGGGCAACGGGGGAGCTAACCCCAAAAAATTAGGTTAAAAATCACGTAAAAATGAACGAATAACTACGTGATTTAAGGGAAAACCGTGAGGAGCCGTAGCGGAGCTAAGGGCGAGCAAAACGGAGCAGGGGGAGCAAGTAGGGGGCTGAAACCAGCGATGGAATTCCACTCAGCATAAGATTTCCTGCATGTAAGATGCGCATAAAAAATTTATCATTCATGTGGAATTGTGGAGTTAGATTCTTCTGCTATTTGCTGTGTTGTAGAGTGTGTGCGGATAGTATTAGGATGGTGTTCCCAATTGCAGTGAATATAAGGCGCGAAATTCAAACAGCTACATGGGCAGAACCACAAAAACCCAGTAAACGAATCCCAAGCTTTTTAACCCACTAACCCGGGGGACAGTGAGATAATAATATAAGTGAATAAATTAATGATTTATTAACGACATAACCTAAATCCCAAGATATTGAACCAAGTAACCCGGGGGACAGCGATGAAATAATATAGGAACTAATAAATTATTAACTAAATAACAACGTAACCTAAATTCCATGCTTTTTAACCCAGTAACCCGGGGAACAGCGATTAAATAATATAGTAACTAATAAATTATTGATTGAATAACAACATAACCTGTATCCCAAGCTTGATAACACAGTGACCCGCGGACATCAAGTAATTATTATATAATTATTAGAATAAACAAGCTTGGGACGAACGTGATGCTGCTATTTTATTATTTTATTGAAGTAAAATACTACCAACTCGCTGTTTCCCGGGTTACCGGATGAAAAAGCTTATGATTTAGGTTATGTTGTTACTCTTGTAATAATTTGTTTACTTATTATATTATTAACTCGCTGTCCTCCAGGTTACTGGATTAAAAAGCTTGCGATTTAGGTTACTGGTTTAGGTTAGGGAACACCGTCACAATGCCATCCGCACACACTCTATAACACAGAAAATAGCAGAAGAGTCTAATTCCACAATTCCACATGAATAATCCATTTTTTATGCGCATCTTACGTGCAGGGAATCTTATGCTAAGTGGAATTTTATCGCTGGCTGGAACTCACTTTTGTTCATACAACTATATAATCTACGGAGATATATAGCAATAAGGACCAAATATTACCTCATCCCCCTTGGTCCCCTCTCACCGCCTATTCAGGCCCCCCTCAAAACACGAGTGAACTCGTTTTACTTTTACGTGTTTTGTATGATCGTCAATTGTTTGTACCTGTCCTCGACCCCCCTCGGACTCCTACCAAAAAATCGATCATTTTCTCCGTGATTTGACGTAACAATAATGTTTTCGATTTTTCGGTTGCCCCTCCTTATCCATCCATGGTCCCTCCTCAAAGACATAGAATCTTTTCAGAATCTGTCGACCTACCATCAAAAACTTAGAAAATTTTTAGGATTTGTCAACCCCCCCTCCCCCTCAAAAAGTTAGAAATTTTTACCCGATGCTTTTTTTCATAGACAATATGGCTGAGGTCGCCCGAAAGACACTAAGACACTATATCGCCGAACTCGGCCGTAAACAGACAAATAATTACGATTACAGACGAACCACCTCACGAAAGCCCTCTAACATCGTCGAACATTGTAGAAAACAAAAGGATGCAGCCAAAGCCACTCCTTTAAATCCCTTTGGCATTTTTAATTTCTCCTGCACCACTTATTTAACAAATAGACAGATGCAGAAAAATAAAATGGACCGTCATTGATAAGAGTTATGAAACAGATAACGTCAGACCCCTACGATGTAGCTCAATACGAAAAAAACGTATGATACAACGCAAGTACCTACAACCAAATGGACTCGCACGCTTATAATATTTATTAATAGATCATTTATTCACTACAATTCAATTCAAGTCAAAACAAAAATTTGTTAAAAAAATATGAAAACAAAAATCATGAAACACAACCCTTTTGCTATGAACTATAAACAATTGTATTAAAATTGAAAATGTGGAAGTACTCCCTAATTACAAAATGATTTTTTTGAGAAAAAGTGTTAATCAAAAGCATGCATTATATAAACCTTTGACAGCAGAATGTGTTATCCCGCTGTAAAAAATAGTAATAGAATCATTATAAATAGAGAAACAATTAAATGGCCATTTCCTTAAGATTGTATAAATTTTAAAATTAAAAAAAAATATAAGTTCTATAGAAGACAACTTTTCAAAATTTTTACTCATTATTGGTGAAGGAAAGATTAAAACATCTAAAATTTGTAATATTTGGAAAACAAAAGATGTATGTTCGAAAATATTCAAGTAAAAATAGTATTGGTAAGGGTCTACCACCTCATGAACTTATTTTAAAAATTGGAGCGATTGTTATGTTCATAAGACATCTGCGTATATCTGAAGGTTTATGTAATGGTACGAGATAAAATTACAAAATTATCAGAATATAATGTTGAAGCAGACATAATAACTGGTAAAACAATTGGTCAAAGAGTTGTAATACCAAAAATTATAATAAATACTGGAAACACACCTTCGTTACCATTTATTTTATACAGAAAGCAGTTTCCCTAAGTTTTAGCTTTTGCTATGACAATAAAGGAATCACAAGGTCAAAATTTCGACAGAGTCGGTCAATACTTGAACAAACCATTGTTCTCACATGGGCAATTATATGTTTTGTTATCCAGATGCAAAACTAAAGATAGTATTTTTATACAATATAAAACTAAAAATGATAATAAAGTCAAAAATACTGTTTGGAAAGAAATTCTTGAATAATTAATATACATAATTTTTATATCGAGTGTACACCCAGCGGAACGTGATTCTTTCCCACAACAACTGTCAATTACGACAAAATTGACGGTCACCCATGAAAAGGTTATGAGAGATAATGGGTAACATGACGTTATTGAGAGAATTTAACAACACGTTCAGGGAAGAATCACCTTCCGCTGGGAGTACTAAAATTATTTATGACAATGATTAATAAATCTTATAGTATAATATCAATATCTTTTATACATTTTGATGCTCGTTGAAGAAATAAAGTTCTTATATGAATAATTTTTCTTTATTTAATATTATTACAAGACAAGATAAAATAATATTAAATTAAGTGTAGTTCTGTTTAAAAAGAATATATCTTCAACTTACATATACCTATTCAAAGAAAAAATTGATTTTAAATATAAATGGTTGTTAATAAAATGACTTTTGAAAATATTTTAAGAAAACTCATTTTTATATGATTACTTTGACACGTATTAAAAAAGTTTATAATTCATTTTCACAGATTTTGTAAAACTGAGAAATGACATAAATATAAATGATTTATTTGAACAATTTACACTTTAAAAGTTTATTTGTAGTTTTTTTAATACGTATTTTTGAGTGTTATATTACATAATTATAACGTTTTTGTGGGTTGGTAGCGAGCAGGATTTAGGTGGGATTAAAAATTTTGAATTACTTGAAATCAGGGACAAATTGAGAGAATGTTACCTTATTTTGTGGTAGTGGATGTAAGGAGGGGTGTGAGGGGGTCATCGAAATCACGTAGGAGGCTGTAAAAGGTAGTGGGGGGCGTAGGGGATTTCACACATTTCTTATCAGATTTAAATCACGGAGAAATATTAAGAATTTCAACTTATTTTGTGGAGGGGAAGAGTGTTGGGGGGTTAGCAAGGGATGTGTGGACAGCTCTAGCAAATTGAATATATAATAAAGGTAGATATAATACCTATATGTTTAAGTGTAGTAAGTACGAGGAAAGTAATATTATTGTATGAAAAAATGTTTTTAAAAAAACTTGGCAACCAATGGACTAAGTCACACTCCTTCGGCAAAAAATATATGTATATACGGCTGATTCAGCACATAAATAAGTCAATGCGGCTGATTCCGCAGTAATGTGTTCGGCGATGATCCCAGCACTTGTTTATAAAAAGTAAAAATTTATTTGTACTTTTTGTGAAGAGATATTTTAAGGAACTTCAGCAGGAGTAGTTTAGATGTCATAAATAGTTTATTTATCAAGTCAAAGCCCGCTAATTTCATCGGTGTCCTTATTTACCTTTCTAATCCTGAGAAATTATAAGATATTTGCCATAATTGTTTGCCTTATATAAACAACCTATTATTAGACAACCTGAAAATATCTTTTATTTGTAATCGTAATCAATGAGTTACACATTAAAACACTTACTGTATCATGAAAAAAATCCTAAGCTTTTAGGTAGTACCTCGCAAGAAACATATAAAAATGGAAAAAATTACAAATATACCATAGAATATTCATTAAGTAGTAGTATTAGAAATGAAGTTGCAGAAAATCATTTATTTTTTGTTCAAATACAATGCAAAAGTATTAAATATTTTTGAATTGTAATGCAAGTATTTATAAAAGAATTGTACTTTATTTGGTAATTGTAATGATGCTACCATATAGATTACATACAGCTAATATTTCATGATTTAAAACATTTCTTATTTATTCCAACAAAAAAAATTTATCAATTTTACAGAATATAGATGATAGCCGTTAATATTTATCCAACAAAAAGATATATATATTTATGATGGAGCTAACACATACGTTCTTACAGCAGTTACACCAAATGAAACCAAATTGTTCTAGTTAGACTCAGTGTTTACTGGAGCCCAATAGATAACCCACAGCGATGTATCGAAGTTGGTGTGATTATATTTGGAATAAGGATTTTTGGTAATTTGGTGTAGTTTTAAAAAATATTTTATTATTAAATAAATAAAGGAATTATCTTGCATAAAATTATAATAATTATCGTCTAGCAGTACTGCTTAATCTCAAATGGAGTAGTATTAAATGTAAATAAATGTGAAGTAAGTTCAAAATTAAATTTATAACCAATGAAATATTTTTGAAAGAATAATACGCGTTTTTTATAAAATGACTAACTAATAGAAAATAATATTCATGAAACAATTATAAAAAGAGATTGTAATTGAAAAAATTTGTAAAAAAAAAATTTGAAAAAATTGTACAAATTAAGTGAAGAATTATTAATTTATTTAAAAATTACTAAATTATTAAAATTAACGAAATACTTTTATCTATAAATATTAATTATTATTTAAAAAATCTGCAACTAATACTAATTTTTAAACGTTTTAAAAACTCATTAAATTAATTGGTTGATAGGTTATTAATTTATATTAAAAAAAAATTCAACAAACTTATAAAAAAAGAGTTAAGGGATATTTTAATTAAAAGTTCGATACAAACCGCAATATAGAAGGAAACGATGAGAAGATAACTCACAGAGGGTGCTCTTGGTTAAGACGACACGGTACACGGATCGTATGAACCAGGTCGGGAGTTCAAGTCAGTTGAAAAAAGGTTTTGTTGAGAAATTAAAAATTGAGTTTTGTTGAAAAATTTTAAAGGGTAAAAAATTCGAAATAATTGATTTGATAACCTGTATAGTAGACAAAAAGATTAAGACATTGATAAAGTCATGTATGCATAATATGTATTTTTTATGTATAGTGTAAATTGTAAATTTTTTCAGATATTTTATTTTTAATTGGTATTAAATAGAAAATTATGTGTAACTATAAAGATAAGCAAAATATGAATGAACTTTACAAGCACATACTTGTTTGGTTTGATTTTACTATTTAAGTAACGGAAGATTTTAATGAAAAAAAGATTTATAGGAAAATGAAAAATTTTCTTGGAATGGCGATAATTGTTTGAAAGAGTACGGGAAAACATTATAAATAATTTGTCGTAGAAACAGTATAAAGAGCCATAAGCAGTTGCTAAATTACGCCTGCAAAAATATTGTGCTTTGAACATAATATGCTTCTGTTTTAGGTCTTAATTTTGATATAAAAAAAAGGTATCTCCGCAGCAATTGGTTGGACAGTACCTTTTTTAAAATAAAATTTGCAGAAAAATCTAAGCAATGGGATGAAATTAAGACAACAGTCTAACGGCAATGAATCTAATCGTAATTGTATACCAGCAATAGTTATTAAAACAGAACGAAAAAGAAGATTTTCGTGGCTTTTTGTTATTTGCGGCCGTACCAATAAAAAACACCGATCTCTGGCTGTAAGTTTATCAATTACTGAAAATTTAATGGTACGTTTATTTTTCAAAATAATAATAAAAAATAAAACACTACGTCTATGCGATTAAAGCAAAGAAAAAAACAAGGATTTCACTAAAGTTACTTTGACTCCCCCCCCCCCCGCAACAGATAAAAATTTTTAAAAAATAATGAAGATGTAATGTAGAATACCTTATTTGTACTTCCCACCTTTTTATAATTCTCTGTAAGCTCTAACACAATTTTATATTTGAATTTCTTTATTAGCATACAACAGCCCTAACTCAACCTAGTCCAACCCCAATCAGCCACTCTCTAAAATTCTCACCAAAGATTTTGTTTTTTTGTAAAATTATCCTAATATCATTTTCTACATTTCTTACATAACTTTATTAGGTTGAGTATTTTTATACCCTTTCCTCTAAATCTTTTTTTCCGTTGAAATTTCATTACACAGTTGTTTACATAAATGAAAACTTATATCTCATATAAGTTTTATTCATATATTCCAAAACTCCCATGAGGCATATACACAGGTGAGACAAACTTTTTTTTTGTTACAATAACTTATATAATTCTAAAAACTCCTTTAAAAATATCGAAAAGTAAATGGCCTTATATACGTTTGTGTAATAAATCAAACGTTGTATAATGATAAAACAATCACATCAATGGAAGTCATCACAAATAAACCATTTTGTAAAACCATAAAATTATGCCATACTACGAAAATTAATGAAATATTTAAAAATACTCTAGTAAGTAATAAAAAATTGATTTGTACAAGAAAGTTTTACCTAAAAAGCCAGGAAAATCTATAAAAAAAAATTTTAGATCTCTTCTAAATATAATTTTAAAAATATATTTATTATTATTACTTAACTGAACTTATAATTATTCGAACTTTTTTTTTACAAAAAGCAATTTCATCAAAGATATCTGATTTTTGCAAGAAATAACATTTCTTCATGTGCAGGTAAATTGAAGGATTCTCAAGAGTTGCATACTAGATTAATTAATCTATTTATGTATAAAAGATCTTGATTTTCTATATCCAATACAAAATCTTCTCTTAAATTGTTTTTATATTTATATAAAATAATGTCACCAGAAACAATTTTCCGAAAGTAAAAATCATCCAAAAAAAAATCATATATGATAAAGAAACATGACAGTAGTTACTTTTTTAGATATTTAATATTTCTAGTATAGGAATTCCATAACTCAAATAGCGTTAGAAAAATCATTGAATGATTTGTAACAAATAATATTATATGATCTTAAGTAATCTAATATTAAAAACCATTCTACCTTATTTAATAAGAGTTTAAAAAAAAAGTTCATTATATTTGAGAGAAAAAAAATTTATTATTACAACAGCATTGTTATTAATTTTGTTTTTCATCATTTGAAAAATTTTAAATTATTAATAAAACATGCAGATGTAATTTATTCTATCCGTTTATTAAAAAAAAATTTAAATAATGTTTTATTTAAAATTCATTTTTTGTGTGCATGATAAACATAATTTGTATGATGATAATAATATAATAAAAAAAATATTATAATTATAAGAATAATTTTATCAAAAGAATATTTAATAATAAATTAAATGTAAGGTATATATGAAATTAAAGAAAAAACAGAATAAAAAAAATTCTAATATTTATTTTGTATATATAATATAAATATGGGTGGTTGGCACGTGGAGCGCGCAAGGGGGCGAGGCCCTGCTAATATATATGAACATGTAATTATAAATTGAATGTCCGATTGCTTCTTCTTTTTGCATCACTAAACTGTTTATGCGAATGTCATAAAACTGTAGAACGTTTTTAAGAACACTCTATAGAATATTTTAGAATCTTTATCATCACTTTTTTTTATCATTTTTACGAAATCAGTTAAATAATATGTCAATTAAATCATTTTGCATGAGTTTGTGGCCAACAAATTCTCCTATATATTCTAAACTGTCGATTACAGCATAAATATTTTAAAGCAATCGTATTTATTAACCTTATCTACAATTCCACATCATTAGGTGACTTAATAGTCGTAGAAACAGCCCGATCGGCTTGGTGGATAACTTATGCAAATGTTTGGTATGACTAATATGGAAGTTTAATACATCACAATAACTGTACCTTTAAGAATAACTTATGTAAAAGTTCGGTATGACTAATACGAAAGTTAGACAATTCAAACTAGCTGGCCATGTACTTATATGTATTAAAAATTAAATTCACAAAGATTACTCTTGACGATTGGAAAACATATTGTGTGAGCAGTTTAAAAACAGCACTGTCTTGAAAGGTACTGTATTAACGAAACAGTTGCCACAAACATATAAAAATAAGTGGTCATACCGTACTAAAGATACACTTTGGTTTAGAATCAATTCAATGATGTCGTAAGCACGACAGAAATAGACACTACTAGCTTCAGAATTGTTCATTCAATTTGACAGGAGTGCATCGGTTCATCCCTATTTTGATAGTAAGCCGTTAATCATTTCCATACAATTCTTACAATCTTACATTTTTTTTATTTATTTATTTAATTATTTAATTTTTATTTATTTATGCAAGTACACGAGAGAAGCCCAATTATAATTATACGCAATAACGAACCCAGTGAAATTCGAGTGGCACAAAAATAACAGAATAATATGTATAATCATATTACAATAGAAGCAGCATATAAATTATATTCAAGCAATATAAAAATCAATATACAATAACAACAGTAAGACAAAAATATAGAAATGCAGGAAGCACTTCAAGCGAACTAGAGGCTGGTAAAATTACAATTAGTTAGAAAACAAGATGGAAATACAAAACATAGAGAACTAGTGAATTATTGCATCACGCAGTCATGTGTTAAGCCTTGATAGACTAGTTATGCCCATAACCGCTGGGCTCATGGTACTTCACAAATGGATTAAACATAACAGAAGTGCGTCCTTCTCAAGAGTAGAGCAACGTGTACGTTCCAGCAGAGGGTGGGAGGAGCAAAAGCTGTAGGCGGGATCACGCAGACATACAAGCGAATGCAGAGCCGGGTAATCAAAGAGGCAATGAATAATCTTAAAAGCCAAAATGTGATCGTAATAAGCTCTTAGCGATGTCAAGGTTGCGAAGCCAAACGAGCGCGCAAAATAACTATAGTTGTGAGAGAATGGGTTCATGGGAGTTCCAGAACGGAAAGCCAGTAGAAGGATGAAACGGTGCTACACCTTTTTAATAAGATCGGATAATAAGTTACCATGAGGATACCAAATTGTAGAAGCATAGATAATACAAAGCAACGCTTAGGATCTGTACGAATATAGCAACGCATTAAAGTCATGTGTTCAACGATATAAAAAACCTAGTAGTTTATGAGCTTTGGAAGATATGCGATTGCAGTGTTTATTAAAACCTAGGCGATGATCCAGTACAACGCTTAAGTCCCTTACCTCCTCCATTCTACCTAGAAGCAAATCTAACATCCTGTAATTGAACAAAGTCAGTCACGTGTGTGACAATACGTTATGGCAGAGCATTTACTTGGCTGCTGTTTCAGGCAGTAAACTGCATACTAAGTACACAAGGAATCTATATCTCTCTATAGTACACTGCAATTCAGAGGCAACTTGATCCGTCTAAACAACTTGACATCATCAGCATACATAAGTATTTCCGAACCTTTAATAGACATGGGCAAATCATTGATAAAAACAATAAATAATAACGGACCTACATAAGAACCTTCAGGGACGCCAAAGAGAGCTACCTACTCTCTGGAGTAATTGTCAGACATACGTACGCTTTGCTTTCTATTGGACAAGAAGTTACAATGCCCAGATAGGATATTACCACGGATCCCAACATTGTGTAATTTAGTTACTAAGGCAGAGTAGTTTATGAAGTCAAAAGCATAAGATATGTCGGTGTAAACAGCATTGACCTGACAGTGATAAACAAGTGCAAAATTATTGTAACTGAAGAATGTTGCCAGATATGTGACCGCGGAACGACCCGAAATGAAGCCGTGCAAAAAAGGGCTAAGCAAAGGCTTAAGTAACATCGACAGTTTAGAAGTTATACTTTTATCGAAGAGCTTAGGTATTGCACTACTAATTAAGATAGGCATATAGTTCTCAATTAGACTAGTATCACCCTTTTTAAAAATTGGTTTCAGAAAATTAAGTTCCACGCTACAGGAAACAGTCCGGCGGTAAGTGATTTATAGAGTATACCATTTTTTTCAGCGTGTAAGCGTGAATTTTCTACATTTATGCCTCCTGAAAAACGATATAACAAGCTTCAGAAATGAGACAAGCAACAAAAATCAAGATTAAAAACCAGTCGATCGTGCACTATTTAAGCCAATGAAATAAAAGAGCCACAATAATCAAGAATGCAAGCCAATCAAGTACGCAATATTCAATCAAGATGGACACTGCATGCTGATATGAATTTCGCTGCATTCCATTATGATTCTAATTACGATTACAGTCCCCATTCGACTGTCGTCATTGGAAAAATGGACAAGTTATGCAAATTTTGTCGTTCATTACAATTTACGAATGAAGGTCTAGTAATGTGCTGTGTGGGTGTAAAAGTGAAATTGCCAGAATTACAGTCACCACCCGAACAATTATTAACGTTGGATTCAGGTGATACAAGACATTCTAAAAAAAATGGTCGGAAAAAATACGCAATTATAATTAAAGTTTTCAAATGACATCGCTTTGTGTGACAGAAATCATACGTGACAGTTATATGACAACGTTTGATGGCAAATTTACTATCGCACTGAATCGTTTTGACGGTTGTCTGATGAAGATCACAAATTTCTTGAGATTTATTAAATAGGAACCACGGATAAACAAGGTAATCAAAATCATCGATTCAATAATAATTTTAGTCGAGAAATTGTTGCTGCATTAAGGAATGTATTCGTCCAACACAAGAGATTAGTTAAACAGTTCAGGACGGCCCTCGACCGAATGCCAGCTGATGATTACGTAATTGTCATTAGAGCTGACAATACACCAACCAGCTGACTCAAAAGACGATACAATTCACAAAAATTGATGAAATGGCGATCGTCATAGTTAGCGAAGAATTTAACACGCGTGATATAGTTCTTCATCGCAGAGATGATAATGTTCAGCGAGTCTCAGAAACTCATCGTTTATACGATGCATTGCAATATCCAATTATATTCTGGCAAGGAGAAGATGTATCAAATTTTAATATCAAAATGAGAAATCCTGAAACAGATCAAGAGACTAATAAGAATGTCGGTACCAGAAATTACTATTTATATCAATTGATGATTCATCAGGACAAAGAAAACCATATTTTAAAATATCGACAATTGTTTCATCAATACATTGTCGATATGTACGCAAAAATCAAGACCGAATGACTTACATTCATTCAATTACATCAAACCAAGCAACGCTCGAAAAAATATATTCACTTACGCGATACAATCACTACTGACAGCAGTCCTAGTAAACTGGTAAAAATGGTCATTCTGCCAGCTATGTTCATGGAAAGTGCCCGACGAAATTGATGAAATAATTTTCCAGGAAATTTCAGATAAAGACAATGATCCAGGCTTATTTGAAGTCGTAACCAAAAACATAATTTACGGTCCATGTGGTGCGATCAACAACTGTTCTCGGTGCAAGAAGGATGAAAAATGCACTAAAAGCTATCCAAGAGACTTACAAGCCAAAACTATCACTAGGAATAATAGATATCCAAAATATAGTCGACGAGCTACTGAATATGTTGGCAAAACCATCACTATAAAAGTGCGTAACAATAATGTTGAAGTTGATAATCGTTATCAAAAACTTTTAAAGCATGTATTAAGGTCGAGATTCGCAATTTTGTGAAATCGATAAAATATATTTGAAAATATATCAACAGGAGAAGTGACAGAGCAATTATTGGAGTGAGTAATGCATCTTAACCGATCACTAAAATCAAACTGTATCAATTGAAATGCTACAATAGTAGCAATGAAGCTGTTTAGTAAACTTTCTTATTTTCAATTATTCAACGTTATCCAACAGTTGTTTATTTGGCAGTACTACTTTAAACTAGATAGTGTGTGTATTTTACAACAGAAAACGTACGTGCAAGAGCATTATCATCACTGCAAATAGAGCTAACTGGATTTTTCTCATCGTGCACTAATAATTGACTTGCAAGAACTCTCATTTTTTCAGAAGTGCCCAAATACTACACATAAAATGTATCCGGAATACAATTTTAACGTCGTAAGCAGGGCAAACCAATTAAACAACATTTGAATTTATATTCGTCTGGTGCATTAGGTCGTGTGTACAGAGTTCATCTAAACATTAAAAATGTTTATATGTGCAATTATTGTTGGTTAACGTGCGTGGACAAAAATAATTCCAATAACCAAGAAGTGCAAATAATAGAGTATGTGCAACTTTCTGGAAAATGATGCTCATTAGGAAATAACTCTCGCTGATGCATCGAATACTGCTTGTCCACAGCAAGTTCGTAAGTAAATGGCGATAATATGTACAACGTGTTTCCCATTCAATCCGAAAAATATTTAGGAAAAATATAAAGATTACATGAGTCAAGACATCCGACGCTGTTTCCAAGCAATAAATCATAATATGGATATGCAATTCACACCAAACGTGTATTATAAAGCATTGGATTTCACCGAGGATATATGTTTGGCAATCGCTAACAAAGGACTGCGGCGCGGCGGTTGGTAATGTGTGCATTGAAGCCATCTACTAATGACGCTTATGCTCGTGATTTGCACCGCAAAGCACAATTTAATATCGATGATTTGGATACATTTGTTAAAACCAATCTTAAAAAATTGGTTGCAGAATATCGCATCGTATATAATACAATAATGAAAAAAAAAAAAAAAATCAAAGTGGCGGATTATACTTCATAGATGCACCCGGAGGTATAGGCAAAACGTTGCTCATCTCGCTTACTTAAAAAACTATTTAACAACCATTCGATCACAGAAAAAAATTGCACTGACAATCGCATCGTCTGGAATTGCTGCAATATTTTTGGATGGTGCTCGTACAGTGCATTCAGCAATAAAATTACCATTGAGTATGGAAAGTACTGAAACGCCAACTTGCAATATCACCTAACTTTCTGGAATAGGCGAAGGTCTCAAAACATGTAAACTGATTATATGGAACAAATGCACAATGGCTCACAAAAAATCATTTGAAGCTCTTGATCGTACACTCAAAGATTTAAGGGGTCATGAACAGCTATTTGGCAGAGCATTTATTTTATTATCAGGTGATTTTCGGCAAATTCTTCCAGTTATACCACGTTTAATGCGAGCTAATGAACTTAATGCATGTTCAAATCATCAGTTCTATGGCGGTACGTGAACGAATTGACTTTAAAAATCGATATACGTGTTCAATTACAAAATGATACATCCGCCAAACGTTTCGCAAAACAACTATTAGATATTCGAAATGAAAAGATGGCAATGGACAGAGCTACTCTATGTATAACATTGTCAATACATTTTTGTGAAATCACACTAAACAAAGACGAATTGATTGGACGGTTTTGCTAAATATTGCGCGGAATTACAAAAATCATCAGTGGCTCAGTGCCGTGCTATATTAGCGGCTACAAACAACGATCTCAATGACATTCATTTAGGATTTTAAAATAGAATACCAGGTAAAGTGGCAACGTACAAGTCCATCGATACTGTGATGACTCAATACGAAGTTGTCAATTACCTAAAGGAATTCGTGAAATCACTTGATTTATCAGGTATGCTACATCATATTTGGACTTAAAAAAATGGCGTACGAATCATTTTCCTCCTAAACATTAATCGATCTCTACTTGGCAACAATACAAAACTTTCGGTGACAAAGAAGATGTGCAAGGTTATTAAACCTACAATTTTAAATGAAAAATTCAAGGAAAAAGTTGTACTGTTGCCACGAATCTACATGATACTAACAGATATGCCATTTGAATTTAAACGATTGGGTACGACTTGCTTTTGAAATGACAAGTAATATAGCACTAGGACAATCGCTGCAAGTTTGTGGGCTAAATTTGTAAAATCCATGCTTTTCACGTGGACAACTGTATTCAACCTACTCACGTATTAAAAAAGCTTTAGATTTATTCGTGTATAACCAGGCAGGGAAATAAAAGATATTATGTATCCACAAGTACTAGAATAAACCCAGAATGGAAAACATTATTGAAAATCAAAATTTTTTTCTCCATAAAAACAACAAAGTAATGATAAGAATAATATAAATATATTACATTTTTAATATATATTATACATAGCATAAATACATAATAAATACGATAGTTAGAAAAGGTTTTTATTGTAAATAAAGGAGTGTTGATAGGAATTTTGTAACGTATACTAAATTTTTTTTTATATCAAGCTACCTTGATTAACTTTCTTTTGGGATCGTAGCAACGCGTGACAGGTGAGCTAGTACTGCATACAACCAATTGGTTCGAAAGTGATTCTTAATAGAAAAGCAATACAAGAATGAAAGTTTGGATGAATATACAAATATCTGAAATTATCAATTAATCAACACATTGTACATTACATATTAAGGATGAAAATACCCATATATGGTTGTTGGTGCGGGAAGCGCGCAGAATGCCCAGCCCCACTAGTATATATATATGACTGATTCCACGCTAACAATCGTGTACTGCGTTGGTACTCGAATTCTAAAAAGAAATTAACTGTTATAGGGTATTATATCTACGTAAGGTTTTGTGTTCTAACTGATGGAAAAGTCGAAACGGGCATTAGAATCAGTTTTCATCGAAATATTGAGAGACAAAGGGTCGAAATGTCTTTCCGTCCCCCTGTCAAAAGCTCTATTTTCCATCTTTCGACCCTTGGTGTACCTACGTATACGTCACGGGCCCCAACTAAAAATTTGCGTCGAAAACTTTAATGCTTACTCTACGAGCTGACACCGATATCAAAGCCACACTCCGTCACTAAGTTGTCCAACAAAGTGTATATATTTTGTAACGAGTTTTCGTCTCGATAAATTGACCACTACGTCATTGTCTCAGAAAAATGAGACAAATGCTTTTCGATCCCATCAAACGGTGGATTCTCGTACTGCACATCGCAGGTAAACAAATGCGAGTGACGAAGTCCGTATTCACTCAGCCCTCAGTCGGCGCGGGCGGTGAGCGTTTCTAACCTCAACTTACGCGATCACTAGAAGTTTATGTCTTTTCTATCAACCTTCGTTACGCACCAAGTGTAGTCTTTGAATGTACAGGTGCATTTTGTGTAAGAATTTATTGGTACCAAAAGAAATACGCGCGGGAAAGAAATCAAAACTGTGTCTACGAGCTGCACGAGATGTTTGAAGTCGAAATGTCCCTACCGTCCCTTGTCCTGTCCGTCCCTCTTCCGTCCCCTCAATTCTCAATTTGTCTCTTCTTTCGCTTCTGTGCATCGGATCTTCGTAAAAAAAATTTTCCAGCTCTGTTAGGCTACAATATTAGATACGTATATCGGCGATTGATCAAATTGGCCTTTTTCCACGAAATACATCGGCAAACGGTGGTTTTACTTTCAGCACTAGTAGCAAAGTAGCGCACTATTTTAGGTGATCTTAACTTGACTAAAATGTAAGCCTAGGTGAAACCTTATCAATTAAAAAAAATTTTGTTGGATTCCGTGCGCCCGATTGAAAGTTATAGCGGTTTGAACACGAACAACGGATTTTCATTAAATATCCACGAAATCTCATTTTCAATTATTTTCGTGTCTCTCCTTGAAACAGCTGTAACTTTCAGACGGTAGCACCAAATTAAATAAACTTTTTTTCAATCAATAGGACTTGATCCCAGCTTCTATTTAAGCTATGTAAGAAAACTTTAACCTCAAATACAGCTTACCTAGACGTTCCAAAGGTGAACTTGTATTTTCAAGAATTGACTAGAATTCACCATCGTAAAATATCGTACATCCATTGAACGAAAAACTTAGTAGTGAAATCACTTTAGGCATTTGTTGTGCATGGTATTGGTAATACAAATACCGTAAAAAAAAAATTTTTCAACCAACTTGAGTTTCAACAAATTTTGAAGTCGATCTGGGCAAGTAAGGGTGGAATCAGCCATATACTAGTATATACATAGTGGCAGATTTATCAGAACTCCCTTACTACGCTCTCAGGCCTCCCACATCCTTTCCCATAAAACAAGGGAAAACCGCTTGCTTTCTCTACGATTTTAACCATGACTGTCCTGGGTTAAACGCCCCTACACACACCAACACTTTTTAACCCACCCTTCTCCCCCCGTCCACCACAAAATAAGTTAAAATCCTTAAATTTTTCTCGATTACTAAAACTATTTAATTTTCTCCTGTCCCCTCTTGTCCAAAGCTCTTTCATACTTCCGAATCCTCCCGAAAAGAAGCCAAATGGTCTAAAGAGCTGTCTAGGCCCCCCACAACGATCCCTACAGCTCCAGACGTTTCCGAATATTTCCGAGATGGCCTCAGTATTTTAAAACGAGCTAAGGCTCTATCCCCCCTTACAGCCGACCCCCCTCCCCCCTTCTTCTACATTTCCAAATATATACTAAAACGGGACGAAAAAGGCTTTACAGACACTAAAAAAGATTTTCGCTTCAATTGCAGAAAATAAAACATGATTGGTTTATTGAGTTATAAGTCAAGTTAATTCTAGAAATAAGTGTAATTAGCGTATCTCATGAAAAATTTATTTGGTCCGTCCGATAGATTATCAAAAAAAAATTGACACGTATTTTTTATTGTTTCTCGTAAACAAAAAATGAAGAACATAGAGCACATCGAAGATCAAGAATGGGAGGTGATGCCATCAGAAAGACATAAAATTCATGCACGTTTTTATAACTTTCTGACGTCATCACCTTCTTATCCTGGTCTTTAATGTGCTCTATCTTCGTCATGTTTTGTTTACGAAAAAAAGAGAAAAAGTCCGTGTCTAATATTTTTTGATATTCTATCTGACGAACCAAATAGATTCTTTCATAAGAAATGCTAATGTTAACGTATTTTATTATATCTAGAATAGCAATTGTCCTATTTATTAGATTTTTCAACAATTAATGGCCAAATGCTCGTTAGGAGACTTTTAATTTGTCTAATTATTTAATCCTGTCACATCCCAGTTCAGCACCTATAAATTTTAGAAAGATATTGTATTCAGTTTCTATGTATTTTTTTAAATTATGTACGAGTTACCAAAAAATTATAAAAAAGTGACTTATCATGTAATAAAAGAAAACAAATTTTTTTTAGCATTCTTAAATATTTTTTTATAATATTAGCTACATGATTATTTGATGAAAACAATTTATATTAAGTAAAATTGTTTACTATTATTATTCTAATCGTCATAAATGGAAAACTCTTACCGAACTATATTTTCTATTTGAAATTCATTTTTATAAATAATTTGTATAAAAAAATTATTTCATTTAAGTCACACGTTGATAAGGAAATGTATGGTCTTTAGTTTCTTAAATAATAATGTTTACACGTTGACGTCTAATTTTTTAGTTGTAATCAAGAACTCCAAAAGTAAAGAAATTTGATTTTTTTGATAGAATATCTAGTCCAAGCGTGGATATATTGTTTCTAAATTGTATAATTAATAGTTGTATTTAGCAAATACTATACCCATAAGATATTTGGTAAGACTCCTATTTTTTTTTTCATGTTTTATTATTTTTTATTATGTAAACCAATCTTGATTTAATAATTTTAAACAGTTTTTTAAGCAATTTAAGGAGTAAAATTGTGCTTAGCATAGGAAAAAGCACGCTAGACTTCCATTATTCGAGCAAAAATTTTACTTTTTAAATTTTTTTGCTCAGTAAATATTGCAATAAATGATTTAAATAATAGAATTACATTATTATTTGAATAATTTACAAGTGTACATCTATAATAATTCTGTGCCTAAGCGTGGCATGATTAAAAAATATTCGACACGTATTTTTTCTTTTTTCTCGTAAACAAGAAATGACGAAGATAGAGCACGTCAAAATTTTGGAGTGGGAGGTGGATGACGTCAGAAAGATGTACAATTCATGCACAGTTTTATCTTTTTGACGTCATCACCTCTTACTCCTGATCTTTGATGTGCTCTATCTCCGCCATTTTTTGTTCACAAAAAAAAAATATACGTCTCTAATATTTTTTTATAATCTATCTGAAAGACCGAATAGATTTTTTTATGAGAAACTATAATCATGCCATGCTTACTTACAAAATTATTATAAACGTATATTTATAAATTATTCAATTTTTAATGTTATTTTAATATTCAAATAATTTATTGAAATATTTATTGAGCGGAAAGTTGAAATGTAAAACTTTTGATCGAATGATGGAAGTCCAACATGCTTTCTCTCATGCTAAGCACAACTTTACTCCTAAAATTACTTAAGATACTGTTCCAAATTAATAATTTAACATTGCTTTACATCTCAAAAGGAAATGGACCATGATGAAACGACTAGTATACTTAGCAAATATCTTATAGGTATAATATTCGCTAAATACAATTATTAATCATAAAATTTATAAACAATGTATCCTCACTTAGACTAGATATTTAATGCAAAAATTAAATTTCTTTACTTTTAGAATTCATGATACCATTTGAAAAATTAAACGTTAACGTTTGACCATTAATATTTAAGAAATTAAAAACCATACATTTTCTTATTATCGTGTGACTTAAATGATTTGATTTAATTTTATATAAATTGTTTGAATCAAAATAATAATGCTACTCACATTATTCGAAGAAATCTGTGAATTCTAGAAAAAAAAAATTTTCTTGTCTGTATTACATAGAAAGTATATTTTTTATAATTTCTTGTTGATTTGTAATTGATTTTAAAGAAAACATATAAATGAGAATAAAGATTTTTCTACAAATTATTGATGTTGTAGTAGGATGTGATGGGGATCAAATAATCAGACAAATCGAAAATAACTTAGTGAGAATTTTGCCATTTATGTTGGAAAAATCTCTTAAATAAAACAATTATTATTCCAGATATATCTGTAAATACATTTAAATTACTCCTATTCCTAAAAAAAAATTGCCTTATAACCCAATCAACAGATTGTGTTTTATTTTCTGGAAATTAAAGCAAACATCTATTTAGTATCAGTGGAAAGTTTTTCTTCTCGTTTTTGTAGAGATTTGGAAATGTAGGGGAGGAGGGGGGCAACTGTTAGGGGGGATGGAGCTTAGGCTTGTCTCGGAATACTGAGGCTTACTCTTAGAATGATTTAGAAATGTCTGGGGCTGTGGGGATCGTTTGGGGGGGGCCTACACAGCTTATCAGACAATTTTTCTTTCTTTAGGAGGATTCGGAAGTGTGAAAGGGCATTAAGGAGGAGGGGAGTGGTAACAATTGAAAAGGTTTGAAAAGCGAAAAAAAAGAACGAATTTTAACTTATTTTGTAATGGACGGGAGAAGGAGGATAGGTTAATAATTGTATGTGTGTTTGTGCGGAGGAAAGTAAATCAAGGTAACATTGTAAAAAAAAAAAATCTAATACACAGTACATTATTCTCATCAATTCTCCTTTATTTACAATAAAAATCTTTTCTAACCATCGTATTTATTATGTTTTTATGCAATGTATAATATACAATGCAGGAATATAATACAGTATGACGAGGGCACGTGTACGTGTAGGGCTGCGACCAGGTGCAAGGAAAAGGAAAACATTACGTAAGCAACAGGCAATGTGGTTGGGCTGTCCAAGGGAAGGGGACTCTGATGTTTGTGAGGAGCGAAAAAGCTTCCAGAGGGACAGAAGCTCACAAAGCTGGGGCTAAGGTAGTTGTACTGACCGTTCGTCGGACTAGTTGGTTTGCTGCCAGGTACCGACATCATTGCGAGAAACAGAGATCATCCGTCGATACTGCTTGGCGCTACAGATATTTTGTGCTCGCTTGTATGCGTAAGTTATAAAAAAGGTAATGAGCCAAAGGCACTGATCTGGTGCGGGAGTCATCTTCTTGAAGACTCCTTATCGTAAAAGCACTAAATCCCATATGGTGGCCTCGTAGATGTACCTGTCTCAGTGTCCTGGGTGAAATTCCATTGTATTTTTTTCTAGTTATTTCTTATCAAATTGTATTACCGTGTCGATAAGCAGAGAGATCCCGTGGATACTGTGAGATGCTTGTTCTTTTTCTGTTTGAATTATTCTTTTATCGTTTGATTTTATATTATCTTAGTTCTAATCGTTTATTATTTTACATGCTGTAATTCGGGGTACATCCGTGGTTTAATGTATAAGACCAATAATAGGGTCGGTTAGTTGCGTTTGCCACATTTGTATTATTGGGTGTTATTTCCATATAAAACAAACGATTGAAATATGGAGACTGTGATTTAAAAATAAATATGTTTTATGAGGATATACACAAATCCAATTATATTTAAGATTATACGAATAAGATTCATGAGAGCGCAAGATATGTTTTGAGACTCCTTGGAGAGCAAGGTTTAAATATACTTTATTCGTCATTTTATTGAGTTATATGTTTTTGCTGCGTCAATTAAACGATGAATTTGATTTAATTATTATTAATAAGAACAGTTAATTTTTTTTATTTATTACTAATCTTGTGATAAATATTCATGTATAAGATTAAACCACAATATATACAGAAGGTGAATTAATGTTATTTTTATATCAAACATATTAGACATATACTGGATTGTTGTAATAATCCGTTGAAAATTCGTTATCATTTCGTTTATTTACGTCATACACTCAGAAATTCCTTTTATTATTTTGTTCATAAATTCGTCATTACAATACGAATAAAAAAAAAATAAACACACATTTATCAACTTATTTATCGACCTACACCGTTGTTTGTCTCAATTATAATTGTAATTAATTGTTTATTACCCGAAATGCGTCATATGGATGGTATCCGACTATAACAACTAAATTTTTTATTACTCAAGCACTTAAAATATCACGCATTTTGGTACCTCTGGTGGGACAGGGGACGCACTATGGGTCAAACTGGGTTTTCTTTGTTTGAAACCTAATAACTTGAGGAGGCATAGACATAAATCAAAAATTTTTTTGGAGCTTCAAGCTAAGATGATGGAAAATAGAGGAAAACTGTAGAGAATGTCTGATCGTTGAAACACAACCTCTAAGTTAAAAATAAAACTTAAAGAAACAACATTCTAAACCGAAAAATCATTTAAATGACTTTATTGCAACTGTATAACTGTTATTCTTTAAACAATTATAACTATTAGTGCTACAATTTAAATGTTATACTCCAATCATAACCTCAATTTGTGATTACAGGTTAAAGTGTCGGACCTCATATTTTCAAAAGAAGCAGGAACATTTGGAGAATTATTTTTGTAGCTTCAAGCTAAGATAATGAAGAATAGAGAAAAACTATAAAAAATATCAGATTATCGAACTCCATCCTCTAAATTAATGAGAAAACCCAAAAAAAAAATATTCTGAGCCGAAAAAAATTTAAATAACTTTTTTATGACTCCGTAACTTTTATTTTTTAACCGATTGTAACTATTATCACCAGAAATTGAATTTTATACTCCTAACATAACTTCAAAATTTGCGATCACAGGTTTATGGTATAAGAATTCTAATATCTCAAGAAGAAGAAGGAATAATTGCAAAATTATTTAAAAGGCGTGTAGCTATAATGATGGAATTTAAACAAAAACTATAAAAAATGTCAGATTGTTGAACCCTTACCTCTAAACTAACGAAAAAACCCAAAAAAAACAATATTCTTAGCCGAAAAATCATTCAAATGACTTTATTATGACTCCATAACTGTTATTTTCTAACCGATTGTAGTTATTATCACCAAAATTTGAATTTTATACTCCTAACATAACCCCAAAATTCGCGATTACAGATTTATGGTGTCAGAAACCGAATATCTTGAGAAGGAAAAGGAATAATTGCAAAATTATTTAACAAGCTTCAAGCGAAGATGATGTAGAACAGAGAAAAACTGTATAGGAAATTTAAATCGGAAGTCTTAAGCTTTGAATGTATACAAAAGGTTTAAAAAACCAAAACATTAGAGCAGTCTACCTGTCAGATCCAAAACTATCAATTATTAATTCAGATAGAAGAATAGTGATGCACAAAAAAAGAGAAGATACTCAAGAAATTAAACGCTGTTTGAGGTCCGGGTTAGAAAAGAGCATTAGTTTTTTCAATTTACGTGTGATTTGAAAAATAAAATTATTGTGAATCAAACGTGAATAAAATTACATAGAATTGAAAAAATACACATCTTTTAATAAATCTTTTTTTTGCAATACTAATATTTTTCAAGTAATCAAAAAAAACTTTTTTTTTCCATTAATATTGTTCATAACAATCACTGGAAAAATAATTTTGGCTGGTACCATCTACAAACGGATTCTCCGTGCCAAAATGCATATAAATTAGCCTCGGTGCCGCATGAGCGTAAGAAATGCATACACTTTGGTACCCAGCTTCCGGACTATATTCAGCTACAGATGGAAAGCTGCCTAGTTATGTTCAAATAAACTGATGTCCAATGAAAATGCCGACACTAAAGCCTATAGTTGTACTAACCTAATAGGCTCAATTGTCTACACTTCTGATAATGAATTTAACTAGATCATAGGCATCCAATGTCCGAAACTGACACCATGCTACTACATAAAAAAAAGTTCTTGATATACCTACTATGTACCGAAACTGACACCACGCTACTAATTCAATTGATATCGTATATAAGGTTGATTATCTGGGGCATTGCTAAAAGCTAGGATTCTTTTGTATACGTTAGTATTATAATTCGAGTGTTCAATCATGAAAATTTACGTAAGATGCTGTTCTCTTCTTCTATTCACCGTTTAAAGTAGATGTTAAAAAAATGACCCTATATTAGTCCAAGTGAATGACAAAACAGTAAACAATATGCCTTAAATCCGTAAGTTACACTAAAATGAATCATTTGTAACCAATTGTGCAGGTTTCGTAACCTATCAATAATACACTTCTAAGATTAATTCATTATTTTATTGCAGATTTAATATTGATTCATTTATCTCATCTCCTACTACAATTTTTTATGTAGACATTAAGAAAGAAGATATTAAAAAAGTTTAAATTATTACTGCTTCTTTATCAAAATTTAGATGTTGTGACTTAGTTTTGAATGAAATTGGACAGTTTTGAAATGAAGCAGGTATTTTTTCAGAATAGCATGATGTTGGTAAGCTCTTCTGATCCATAATATTGCCTGATGATTTTCGTGTCGAATCATAGAAGCACAATAATGTAAAAATCTGTTAAATAATTCTAGTGTGTTTGTTGTATGTAAGTTGTGTGCAAAATATTATTATACTATATCGTTTTGCAAAGTGTCTGTGATCGTAGTTAATGCGTTGTAATTTTACTGCAATATTAGAGCCAAATCTCAATAGGTGCTGCAATGCTCTAAGAAAAGCAGGTAAAAGGGACATGTGGGCAAACATCTCATACGACTTTTTGCAAATCAAACAAAGTTGTTTTCCAATTCGCCAGATAATGCGAAAATGGGTTCCACTTGTAGACATAAAGTATGTAAAAATAACGAGAACTGATGATGTTCAATATCAATCTAAGAAAAATTACGATTTACACGGGAATGCACAAGAAGAATTGCATTCAGATTAAGATAGCGGCACTGACGAGTCAAAATCCCATTCTGATGAAAAAGATAAGCAGAACATTTCAAGACTACAAGAACTGGAGGAATTGCTAAGAGGTTTGAGAGAAAAGTATAAGTATTTAGTATAGATATAGTATAAGATCTGTATGATCTGCAGAAAAGTAGAAATCCTCAGCATAGCTCCATTGAGTTGGAGTATTAAAAAAATCGCAAGAGAATTCAGAGCTTCTACACGTATGGCAAAGAAAGGAAAAGAGTTGAGAAAAAAAATGCTTGCTTGCAAAATCATCAAGGAGACAAGGGAAAACACTACCAAAGAGCACTGTCACACATATCGAGCAGTTCTACACTAGTGATCTCAATAGCAAGTTGATGCCTGGAATCAAAGATAAGATTTCTGTGAAGTT
Organism: Copidosoma aretas; assembly: GCA_030522625.1. Taxonomy (NCBI): domain Eukaryota; kingdom Metazoa; phylum Arthropoda; class Insecta; order Hymenoptera; family Encyrtidae; genus Copidosoma; species Copidosoma aretas. The sequence goes on from JAPYYV010000319.1 coordinate 28,206, forward strand.
GACGATGGTAGAATTGTAGAACAGAAAAGATTATTGTTGTGTTTGTGAAATATAAAGAGCTTTTTTGAATTTGCGACCTAAGCAGTGTACTCTTCCAGGGGGTGCCAGAACTCATACAGTATATGTATGTGTAATCCACGAAAACTGCAAATTATGATTGGATGCCATTAATATACATAATTTGACAAAAGAAACTAAGTACTCACTTAAGTGATTATAACGATTGTTTGCAAAAAATGATGTGTAAAAAACCTACTCCAGATTGTTACTTAGATACGTGCAATATATGTCCTGGAACTGAAGAACTCTCTCAGAAATTAATTGGAATTTTCAAGAAAGCTTTCATTGCTGATGTAGAATTTAGTGAATGGGTTTCGACTAACACTAAAAACAAGAATCATACCAGTTAATATATTTATTAACGAACTAATTGAAAAGTTGCAGATCTGAAGACCTCAAATTCATAGCCAACGAACAGTCACAGTATTTCAAGAGTAAAAAAAAAGATTTAAAGGAAGGAAAAGTAATAATTTTTTGTGATTTCTCTAAAAAATTTTCGTAGGTGGTACAAAATCCATCACAAAGGTTTTACTTCAACAATAATCTGTGTAACGTTTTGCCTGGGATGTGCTACTTCAAGAAAGGTAAAAAATTGAAGCACAAAATCGTTAAAAGACGATACACAAGCTTTTTACACGATGTAATCATTGTTAATTCCTCAAATCATTGATTATGATGAATGAACGAAAGTCATATATTGTACGTTAAGTCGTATAATATCATTTATACTTCTTGAATTTTGGGAACAATCATAAATAAATGAGACGAATAGTTTCTCTGTGATCAAAGTTTACTTTTAATATATTTGTTTCAAAAAGTTACAAAATATTTTACAAATCTCACCTGTAATCAAAGAAACAACATTTGATCTATTTTATTTACAATATAAATTCCCTTTTTCACAGTACATTTGGATTACTCTTACTATGTTCCAATTGTCTTTGTTATTGTATCTTCTAGGACTTATAAGTAGTTTCTATTGCACATGTAGATTTCTGTTTTATCTCTTGACACTATTTTGTGGGAAATTCGAAATAAAAGAACAATGATATAAGAAAGTATGATGTGCTTTCTTACATGTCCCCCCCTTCGAATAAAAACATACTTAACTGTCTTCTATTTTAATTAAATATGTAATCAGAACATGTTTAAAGAAGTGAACCATATTTTATTCCGACTTTATATGACCAGTATCAATCTTATATATAGTATTTGATATATTATGTCTGATCTTATATGGTACAAGTCTTAATTCGTCTGATTTTCTTCTCTTTACGCGATTTCCGTTTTCAACGTATACTAGCTACTCTTCGTTAAATTCATAATTTTTTCCAGTTGTGTCATAAACTTTTTAATTATAATTATGGTGATTAATACTGTTTTTTAAAGCAATTTCTCTGTCATGTCTTAGATTGTGTATAGACTGATTTCGTTTCAGTTCATGTGGTAATAATGAGCAGTCTGTACCGTCTAATAAGTATTTAGGAGCAAATCCTGTGACTGTGTGTTCTGTTTGATTGTATTTTTCGACGCATTCATGTGCTATTTTTGTCCATGCCTTTTTATTTTTTTTTCTTAATTTATCTTGCATCTAATTGTATTTACTATAGTTTGATTAAGTCTTTCATTTAGTCCATTAGAAAAGGGTGAGTTTGTCGCAGTAAAAATTATTGGTATTTTTTTCTGCTAAAATGTTTTTAAAATCTTTGGAATTCATCATTGGGTATTGGTCCGTTAAAATCATGCCTATATCATGCTTCTCAAGTACCTTCTCGGTACGTTTGATAAAGTCCTTCGAGTTTTGTGTGCCTGATGTCATAATATATCAAAACCTGGTAAAATGATCCACTAGAAGATGTAAATATTTTTTTGTAGACCGTGAGCCTCCAAAACCACCAATCGTATCGATGGATACTATTTCAAACAGCTGTTTTGCAGGACCAAGTTGAGACATCAGACCAAACTTACCTCTTGACTTATTTTTTATACTAATCGAACAATTTTTGCAAATGTCCGTTACAATATTTGTTAAATTTTCCGCTGTATAATATGGTTTAATTTTGTTCTCTGTTTGTTTAGTACCTAAATGACAAAAATTTTTGTGTACTTCTTTTACCAATGTTTTACTAAAATTTTCTGATGATAAATTTTTTTCTTTTAACATCCTTTTGTATAATATAGTTTATTTCCTTGGTTCAGTTTATGTTTAATCGATCGTAAATGTTTATTTTTTTGTTGGTCTTCTATAATGGTTCTTGGTTTTATTAAATTGATTATCTGTAAGCTATCTTTAATATTTTCATTATTGTCTAGCACCGGGTTTCTACTTAGACAGTCTGCTTCTGTATTATTTTTTCTTGGATTGTATACTTTTTAAAAATCATATTGTGAGTAATAGTATGTAAGATCTCCTAATACCTCGTCAGTCCTTGCTTTGATATTAATTTTTTCGAGTGGTTTATGATCACAGAAAACAGTAAATTTCTTTCCTATAAGCCAATGGTGCCAATATTTTACTGCTTCTTTTAATCCCAGAAATTCTAGATATATTGCCTTTTCTTTTTTTTTTGGCTTCATTCAACTTTTTTGAGAAAAAAGCTACGGATTTTTCTACTTTTTCTTTAGTATTATCAGTTTGCTGTGGTTGTTTTAATACTGCACCTAATCCCAATAAACTGCCATCGGTATATATGTGTATTGGTAATTCTGGGTCAAAAATAGTTAAAACTGGTCTAGTACAAAGAAAGTTTTTCAACTTATCAAAGGCATTTCGACACTTATCTGACCGAACGAACTTTTGTCCTTTTCTCAGCAGATTATGAAGTGGGTCTAGGAGAATTGAGATATTTGAAATATATTTATCATAGAAATTTATTTTACCTAGAAATTGTCGGACATTTTTTTCTGTTTTTGGTAGGAGAAAATTTCGTATTGATATCAAGTTGTCTTTTAATGGAGATATTAAATTATTATGTATTACGTGGCCTAAATATGTTACTAAATCTGAAGCAAGATCCCATTTAGAGAACTTTAATCTGAAACCTTCCTTATTTATTGCAGTTAGTAATTGAGTAAGATGGCTAACGTGATCCTCAAATGATTTTGAAAAAACTAAAATATCGTCTATATAATTATCCGTGAAACTCGACAGGTTATGTTTTCTGATAATACTGCTCAAAATTCTTTGAAAAATAGCCGGTGCTGTCTTTAATTCAAACGGCAATCAGGTCCACTGAAAATGTCCTTCTTGAGTGATGAACCCTGTTTTTCTCCTATCTTCTATACGTAATGGGATTGACCAAAACGACAAGTTGACATCAAGTTTGTAAAAATACTTACAATTTCTTGTTTTTGTTACTAAATCTTCGATTAGTGGAAACGGATAGGATTGGGGTAGTATAAAATTATTTAGATCTCTGAAGTCTATACATAACTTTGATTCCTCGTTTTCATCTCTTTTATATGCAAGCGTTACGGGTGCAGCAAATAGACTATGTGATTTCTCTACAAGGTTGTTTTTTAATGATTCACTTATTTGTTGTTCTATTTCCATTTTGTCTTGAATGGTACATCCATAAGGTCTTTTATTACAATACTTATCGATAATTAAATCTATTCTAGCCTCATAATCTCTTACTTTACCTGCATCATATTTATCTTTGGCAAACAGTGTTTTGTTTTTTTCTATTAGGTCTTCTATAATTGATTGTTCATAGTGATTTATATGATTTATTAAAAATTGTGAGTTTTCCATTTCAATGTGTTCATTAAAGTTTACTAATGTTTCTGTGTCTAATTTATGTTTATCTGCAATCGTTTTTTCTTCATCTCTTTTTTCTTGTATATTCATATTATTAACGAAATTTGAAATTTTTCGTTCGATTTTCAATTCCTCATTTTGCAGCAGTTTTAATTTTTGTATAAAACCTAATCCAATTAGAAACTCATAATTAAAGTTTCCATTGTTTACGACGAAAACGTCTAATTCTTTTTCTATATTAAAAATGTTTGCTATTACTGTTATCATTCCTTCCGTTCTATTCACACTATCAATTATTCTTAAATTTGAATTACATTTCTTATTTTCATTTTCTCTATTACATTTAAATATGTTTACATTTATGAGGAAAACATTTGAACCAGAGTCGTATACCCCTACTGCCTCCCATTTAACAATACTTTTATTTTGATTAATGGTGAACTTAGTAGTTTTTTTTATCCATACAATTAAGTTCTACTTCTAACTGAGAATTATTAACAGTTTTTATTCTGTCTTTTTTTATTTTTGATCCAACAAGGCGATTCAGGATGATAACGCAAACCTTTGTTTTTCTCTTTGCACATCTTACACGGTGTTTTTTTAATTTTATCGGTACTATTATGGCTTTTCTTATTTTTTTTTGTTTCAAACTTCATCTTTAGTCTGTTTCAGAGTCTCTTTATCAATCATATCAGATGTAAAGTTTGGTAATCCAGCTGCAATCAGATCTATGAGTATTCCAGTATTCATAGATTTTCTCACTTCTAGTAGTAGTTTTTTTTATTTAACAGCATAATCCTATAAAGTCCCTGTTTGGTACCTGAATAAGAGAGCATATCTTATTGGATTCCAGCCTTTATTTGCAAAAGTGTCACAGAAATTTTTCTTCCAAGTATCCCATTGTGACTATACTGTGTGTTTTATCGACATACAGCTGTACCAATTTTCACCTGTCTTTTCTTGAAAAATTTTTAAAATTTCAATTTTTTTCTTATCATCATTAATCCTCAATCGTTCACACTCTTTTTCGAAATCTTTTATCCAATGGTGTAAATTTAAATTTTTGTTCGTAAATTTTCCTATCCCAAAATCATTCGCCAATTTTCCTAAATTTTGAATCTCTGAGTCTTTTTGTTTATTTTCTAACAACTTTTCTAATAAGTTCATCATAGGTTTGTTAGAACTACTTTCTGCTGTAGTTGCGTTTTCTTCAATAATTTATTCTAAGAAGTAATCGTTAAACTGCACATTTTCTACTTCATCTGAATACATTTTTGACATTGCATGTGTCATATTCATCCACACTTTTCTAGCTTGATTTCTTTTCTTTAAATTATTCTTTATTCTTGTGTATGTTGATGTTTGTGCTACTTCTGCATGAAAATACATTAGTTGTTACTCACTTGGCATGTGAAAGTTGCATCCATCAGGTGTTCTTATCGAGGTTAAACATAAGATATTTGTTTTTCCATCTTCTGCGCTTTTCACTGCGAAGTCGAAGCGTAGTTGTTCCATGATGATCGTGAATCGTACACAAGAATGTTGGTTTGTAATGTCATTTATTGTTAGTTATCGAGCGGACTGTATGATGAAAGGAAAGGAGATCGGCGCCGGATGAGCACAAAGCTCGTGGTAACTCCCGGTTGGGATTAGATCCTCAGATCCCAAAGGAAATGAGGAACGTACCAAAAAAAAAATACTCTGACATCGACTTGACTAAAACTTTATTGACAGAAATGGAGCGGTTGCGAGAGAGCCACTATCTCTCTCGGCTGCGTGAGTCTGCTTGCGAGCACCGACGTGTAACTCGAGAGCATGCAGTAGCTAGACTGACTTTATATGCGGGCTACCTCGCAGGGCACCAAGAAATGAAGGAATATGTAATCGTATGTATGTGTTTATAAGTTCTTACATTAGAAGTCAAAGAAAAAGCAGAAATAAACTTATGCCATGTACAGCAAGGTATTATTCAAGAATATTCGAGAAGCTATAAGAGAATTCTCGCTCGGCAAGTCTTTGGCTTTGAAGGCATCATAACAATAACACTGACACTATGAGCACTGAATTCTTAGAATTAAAGTAAAGGGAGTAAATGTACAAGCGATAAGAATAAAATTAGAATTACATGAAAATATGTACATTAAAGCTAGTTCAATCCTGAACATTCCGCCCGCCTATTTTGCGAATGAGGAGTGAGCGAAATATGTTTTCTTTTCGCACTGCACTGTACACTATACACTGACACTAGATGAAAATATTGACAGAGATGTGTTCATGAAGATGAGGCTGGCACTTGTAGAGCACCTGAGAGCGCCCATCCGAAAACGGTACGTTGAGCCATTGGAGTCCCTGGTGCCCCAATCCCTAGTCCTTCCTTTAGTATTTGAGGCAGGATATCGGTGCCAAGCAACAGCTCGATTTCTGCTGGTCTTACGCGGAAATCGTCTGTCATGACCAAACCACGTAGATGTTGCCACGAATCACGAATTTTGTGTTGGCTACTGGTGTACTTCGTGATGAGCGAAATGACTTAAGCGTTGAAATGTAATTTCACCTTGTCGTCAGTCTCAGGTGAAATCGTGAGGTTTGCAATACCATGTACTGGAGGGCCGCTAAATCAACCGATTCCCAGTAAACTATGATCTTGCTCTTTGAAGTCGATGCCTGCTCTCTTTAACAGGCTTTTAGCAACCCATGTCGTTTGCGAAGCGCTGTCGAGCAAGGCACGAGCCGTGTGTTTGCGTCCGTCGGGTCCCTGCAGCTGGACGAGTACTGTTGGCAGTAGCGTAGGGCACACATCAGAAGTCCCAGGAAGCTGTAGATTACAGTAGATCTGACTGCCTTTGCCGTAGACAGTTGGCAAAGTATCTGTTGACGTCACGTGCGCAGAGGATGACGTCTCCTCGTGCAGCACCGAATGGTGATTTTGACAGCAAGTTCGGCACCAATCGCTTGACCTGCAATCCGCGTGCTTGTGTGAGCCTAGACAATTTGTGCACAGTCCTTTCTTGACGACGAATTGCTTGCGTTCCTGTGGAGTTTTGCCCTGAAACTCTTTACAGCGGTATAGAAAATGCTCACCTTGGCAGTAGTAGCATTTTTGACTTCTGACAGCCTGGTTAAGCGAGAAGTGACTTTTCGACTTCTCCTTGACCTTGGAGGCCTTCATAGATTTACTAATGATCTCGAGCATCGAGATGTGCTTCGCCATAAAGGTCTTGAGTTGAGCTAATGTCGGTGGATCTATTTAAGGGCAGACTGACGACTCTTACTCGCGAAAAGTTCTTGTGTCGAGCTTCCGAACGGTGAGTGCAACGATCAAATCGTCCCAATGGTCCGTGTTTCGATTGAGTTGCTTGAGCGCAGCAAGGG
>JAPYYV010000320.1:0-35394 GCA_030522625.1 Copidosoma aretas
AAGAAGTTCTACTGCTCCAGCCACGCTGGCGAGGCTAGCAACAACAACAACAACAGCACCCGCAACAACACCAACAACAACAGCGGCGCCGCGCCGGCTGCCCCGGCCGCGGCGCCGACGCCCCCGGCGGCCGGGCGCACCGAGGCCTCTGGGCTCTAAACAGGCTCTCTTCTCATCCTTTTTTTTTCTCTTTCCCCTCCGCGCGGGAGGACCGCGAAACAGGAAAGCTCGATCCGTCGATCGGCGATCGCGCAGCTCTTTCGCCCGTCGAGTCTGCGGTGTTGTTGAAATTTTATTTATTGTCCATGTACGTTTGTCCCGTCGATTGTTTTTCCATACTTGGAAGTTTGAACGGTCGGATCGAGCGGTTGGGTTCGCGTCTACGTTGGCAGATCTGCGTGTATTTGTACGGAGGATGTGTTGTCGCTGATGAACGAGCCAAAGCTCGTTTTTGCTGGACAAGGAAGGATAATGCTCTCGTCGGTTTTGCTTTTTTTCTTTTCAAAAATTTAATTTCACAATCGCGCTCTTTCGACAATTCGTCCCAAAGACTGTAGGGTGGGGAGAATATCATAGTTTTCGGATATTTTGGTGCATTTAGAAAACATCCCATTATTCATCGACCTCACTTTTGTCAACCTTCCCTCACTGTTCGCGTCCTTCGTTAGTTAAGTTTCAATAGAGGGCTGAGAAAAAAAAAAAAAATAATAATAATGATTAGCGCTCGCTCGCGCAGCGTCGCAAGGCCTGTTTCTAGTTGCCAGTTAATTATGTGTACTGTAAAAATAATAATAATAATAATAACAATAATTAACCATCGAGTTTCAGTTAGTTTGATAACAGATGCATCGTGTGATGGTTTCTTATGTCTTCGTTGATCCATAAGTGGATCGCTTGTACGCGTTTCGAATTTACCAAGTAAGCAGTGTACATACGGCATTGATAATTTTTTTCACAAACCATAAAGACAAAAAAAAACACACGACGCGTGAACGTCAAACGTTCAAGTACGCGTTAGCCAAGGAAAAACCTATTAGGATTACGGTAATATTACTGTTGTGTCAAGTTGTATATATATAAAAAAAAAAGAAAAAAAACAAAATAATACAACAATAAAACAAAACAGACTAGTAAGAGGTGAATGGATGTGAAAAAAAAGTGGACGTGTGAGTTTGTTTATTAAGAGGCAGAGAGGAAAGGTTATCGTGAGGATTATTATGATCTCTGATTTACAAGGGATTGGTCAAGGATCTTCTTCAACTGAGTTCTTGCAAAGCGAACAAAAAAAAAATCGTTAAAACGTTATTGTTAAATATACTTTGTATTGTAGGAAGTATTGCATTCAGCAGCAAACAGCTGGTTGTTTTGAAATTGAATACAGTTTTTGAGATAAAATCTCAAAATTTGATGATTCGAGGGAGTATATGAAGATTATCCTTGGCTGATCGAAACCGAGTCTCGTTTAAATTTTCTGACGAATACAAGGATACTGACCCGTAGAAAGATTTATTCTCTTGCATTCAAGACACACCATAAGGGTGCGCAATCTCATGACTCTTGAATAATCTCGTAGTTTGTAATAAATAATAGGGAAGGCTCGAAGGAGGTTGAAAAAAGCAGAGTGTAAAAAATGTGCTGTACAGTAGAGAATTAGAGTATTAAAATACGAAAAATTGTAGGCAAAAGGCAAAGCCAAATGCTGATGCCGAATGATACCAATCTCAGTTTTTGAATCTGTAATGTTGCAATGTAACATTTAACTATATTATTGCTGGTAATAAACGGGCGTCTCTCTCATTATTAAACAAACAAAATCAGATTCTCTTTGATTTATGGGTAAAATGGATTCCAACTAGTTTATTGCACTTGTTGGACACTGTCTCCAAAAAGTCTCAGATCGACTCTGATCAAACCCCATATTTTCTTGTTAATCTACTTTTTTATTAGAAATGAATTGAAAAAAAATAATAATAAATGTCAAGACTCATCTGAATCGTTTTGGAGACTAAAAGTAGAAGTAAAAACGTTTGTTCTTGAAATGATAATTTCAATCGGAATCATGAGTACTTGAATAAATCAAAGAGATTCGACTGTATAAATTAGATATTAAGGCCAGTGTTACATCTATACGCAATGTACTATTCATATCATTAAAATGGAAATAAAGAAAAGTTGGAAAAAATCATGGTAAATTCATAAGCTCCTTCGCGAAAATACACATATTTCAGTAAATGAACCCAATTGTCATTGCAGCGTGGGTGTTGAAGAGGTACTTTGCATCCATGAGCGGTATGAGAAGCAATAAGATGAAAAAAAAAACCATGAATCTTAAACAGATGCAACTAAAAGTAAGGGAAAAATAGATCAAACGAGCGCCAGTATCGATCGATTGTGATATCAATAATAAAAAATCTTACGAACGAGCGATTGTAGCGTGTAGTCTTCTGCTGTGAAACTTTTACACAATGATTGTGTATGGATGCCGATTGCTAATTATAAATATCAAATAAATGAAGATGTATCTTCGGAAATGAAATGTATGGGAAGCGAGTGATAAGATGTGCATGCGATCATAAGGTTTGATATGACTCTACTATTGGATTTTCAGTCGCAAAGTTTGAAGAGTACGTCCACAGCTCTCCAGTATATGAGAATCCAAATATGTAACAGCGCTGTTGTGGTATATGAAAGGAAATTATGCATTTCTCAAGATACTTCAGCATGTGTGTGATTTTTCCTCTCCTACCCTTCCTCTCCTTATTCCCTGTACAATAACGTACCTTCCTTCTTATCTACATCAAAGTCTCGACATTTTAGACTTACGTTTATTGTTTTTATTTTGATAGATACATTTTACACAAGATTATATCTATATAAATATGTAATAAATAGATAAACATACGAATAAAATTCTGCAATATTTAACTTAGTCTTATAATTTTCTATAATTCATACTCCTTGTAATCTCTTAACTATTTTTAATCATAGTGACCATGAATAACAATTATGATTTTAGTATTCGCTGTTTGAAAACATTGAAGGCGTATTTTGAATAAGGAGACAGAACTTTATTATTATCATCGTCATCATCTGATGATGATAACGATGAAGTGGAAAGTTCGTATTCGAGATACCGACACTTTGCCTCAATACTTATGTGATATTGACAATCGCAATAGTCATTGTTGTCCAAATCCCACATAAAATTTTCATCCTCACAGGTTTGGCTATCGTTTGCGAATTTAGACACAGTCAGTACATGGGGGACTTTTTTCTTTTCGCGCCACAGCTTCTTGTGGCCGTCAGTCTCGTAATCACTGTCCTGCTCATAGAGCTTATTCTTACTTCCCCAAGCTAATTTCTGTTCAAACAGATCGCAAGTTTTCATTCGTATCCGTGATTTCTTTAAATCTGCTGCCTCTTGCGCTTCTTGGGCTCGTTGGTTCGACTCTTCATCAGATTCGACATTGTATTCCGCAGGAAATTTGCGCTTCACCGCACGCCTCACGCGCTCACTTGGTATGACAGAAAGCTCAACGTTCGGTTCTCTAATTTTGTTGGTGCACTGTATGGAAAAAATTGTGAAAATCCAAGATAACAATTTTAAAGATGACATGCCAAAAGCACGGAAACAGAAAAAATTACTCAATAATCTCAGCAAAGATTCAACTGTCAGCAAGAAAGGTATCACATTTTCATTCTAACGGATAGAATTTGACTTGAACAGTTTTCATTTGTGTACCATTTTATTTGTAAGACTTTAGAAAAAAAGAAGAATTATCAAAAAAATATCATTGTCCCAGCAAAGATTTAATTGTTGCCCAGAAAAGTATTGATTAAATTTAAATTGGGATGAATAGAATTCAAAAGACAAAGTCTTCGATCGAACTCATGGAAAATAAGTTTTACCAAATGTAAAATAAGTTTGCATTGGACAAAATACTTCGATAACATAATATTTGCAGCGCAAAAAATACTATCCGAGTACTCAACAGTTATCTCATTGACATCACTGACCTCGCGTGTGCGGACGCAAAAAAAACACACACCTTGCGCGTTCTCAGGTCAGTCTCGTTTTCAGGCTCAGACAGCAGACCCCCATCTTCCAGCTCATCCTTGCAGGCGTCCTGCAGATCAACGTTGAGCGACCGAAAGCTCTGCACGAGATCGTCGCGGTGCCGCCTGCTTGATGGCTGCTTGGCATTTTTGCGCCTCCTTTCGACGACGAAGGCTACGTTGTGCCTCTTGCAGACATACTTGTACCTTTTCTTCAGCTGTATGGCGGTCAGGAGCTTGTTGCGTCTCTTGGCTATCAAGCTCTTGGCCTATATGAATACAAATGTGAACAACACAGATGTCGAGGTCAGAACTTGTGCTTGAAAATGTCAGCAAAAAATTGAAAACGAAGGTTCGATGAGTGTGTAATGTTTAGTAACAAAGAGCACGTGAGTAATGTGAGTACACAAGAGACGTTTGTAAGGACAACTTACAGGATTTGACTGGCAAGCCGGTTGACATTCCTCCTCCTGAAGACGATGTTCGTCGCCCAGTATTATCTCTTCGAGCTTCAAACGTTTACGCGGATGAGTGCAGGCTTCTTCGTCCACAGGCGCGTCTTCGTTTTTTCGCTTCTTCAAGAGAGCTCCGTTCATTTTACTTTTGGGTACTTTCAATTAATAGGTACTTATAAGTAAGTGGATCGAAAAGAAAATCGCAGGGGAAACCGAGAAATTTTAGGTGACTGACACTCAAATTCAAAATATTCAAACCGACGTCGGCTGCAAGGGGGTTCTCCTGCCGCTAGAGGCGCTCTCCATCACATGGGGTCGTGTGGTGGAAGAGTTTGAATGCAAACTACGTGATAATGCGTGAAAATGAAAAATGTAGCATTGTCTCAGAATGTTGAGCAGAAACAGCTTTTTCCAACAGATATTAGGCTATAGTTTTTTCAAATAATAAATAAAAATTAAACGCAAAGTATGCACTCTTCTTCTTCTCACAGCCTGTTTTTACAATAATTACTATTTGATGAATTCCAAAAAACGGGTTTTTTAATTTTCAAAAACCTCCTGATATATATACATATTTTCCCCACTTTTTTTTTAACAAATCAAAGCATTTAACTAATATTTTTGGTGCCATAATAACTGCTTTGTTGTATTTCGCTTCTCGCATCTTGAATCAGTGCTTTATCACTTGCTTTTACTTACTTTCAATAGCTATGGACTTTTGCTGGTAACAAGGGCAAGTCGGGTGCAAGGATTGGGTTGCGATCGGCTACGAATTGCGATAACTAAGTAGCGATTGCAGAAAAATAAATATGCATACATATATCATTTACCAATGCTGAGAAAGAAACTTTCGCTTCATATCATCTGACGTGAGGTGACTAACTGTGTTACCCAGAACAAATAAGCGGAATATATTACTTGCAGTCAAAACAAAATTAGAAAGAGACAAAGAGGGTTCAGAAAAGATAAACATTGTCTTTAACACAGGCAAGAGTCTTTGTTTTGAATGTCAACGAAAAGTCATGGCTGTTAGAAGTGATAAATGTTGATTCAAAATGTAAGAAGCGAACTATTCGAAATCAGTTATCACATCCACAAAAATATTAGTTGAATGCGGCACCAAGAAAAATTGTGCAAATACTTTCGCACTCTATACCAAATGTTCATTCTATAGCCTTTCTTTCATATCAAAAAACTTTCAACACTAAATTCGTAATTGTCACCTATTACGAAAAACACCGTCTCTGTGCCTTAATATTTTAACATTTGGTATCCATGAGATTAATTTAGTCACAAACTTTAATTTACAGCTTGTCGAAAGATACTGGCTTTTCGACAAGTTTTGAGAATAAATTTACAATGGTGTTTTTATTGGGACGGAAATGAATGCTGAAATGATTCATTTCATACACTACAAGTTTTAGGAAAAAAGTAAAAAAATATTTTTATTTATTGTATGTACTTAGGTATCGAGTACACTTTTGATTTTAAATGACGTAAGCTCATGCCAATGGAAATTCTGACAAATTGAAATCATTAGACTTGCACCTCACACAGTTGGTTATATCAATCAAATAGCTAGTCTGAAAGAACATAATTGTACAGTTTGCATTAATTTTTGGCAGTGTTGATTATGGAGTTGGAATTCATAAAAGTTGAAAATATAAAAATCACATACCATTCGATGTACTTGACAGGGGTATCGGACCCTGCCAAACATCAAGTGGCCACAGATGTGACACAGGATATGTTGATATGGTCTCTTGCAAATGCATTGTTTTGATGGTGCTCTGTACCTCGTACTACCCCGATCCAAGAGTTGTTGATTCCACGATTCACTGTCTCCAGCACTTACTGTAGTTGTGAAAAAACACAATAGTAGTTAATTATAGACACCAATATTCAAACGTCTTTTCCATAATTGGAAACATGCTTGCTGCCCTGTTACAGCATCAGGAAGACATCAAAAGACCCTACTCAATAATAAAGAAAAATGTAACTTAACTAACCTGCCGTTTTCACGGTGCTCTGATAACCCATAGCAGCGTTCTCTCTGATACAAGGTGTGTAACAAGAGGCAATTTATTCTTTTGTAGATTATCCAAATGATTCCAGCACTATAATATTCTATAGAACTTATTTGTATGCTAAAGCGTTGAAACGCACGACAGGACTTAGTCTCGACGAGTTTACGACCAACGACTGCTTGGCTTAGGGTACTTAAGTATAATATAATATATGATAACGTAAAAGTAAACAGAGGACAAGGAGGACCGGCCGGCGAACACTAGCGAAGACACACGACGACGTCGTCGAAATCGAAATCGTCTCGATCTCGAACGTGCCTCATGATTCTCATGAATATAGAAACATAAAGGTGTGCTGTTGCGCACGACCAATCAGGTATTGAGGTTTACTTCCAAAACGACGCCATGTTGATGAATCGGCCAATGAGAGTACGACGCGAGTTTGGTGAAAATCAAATACTGACAAACAAATAACAACTGTAAATCGACAGTATAAAACATTTTTATTAGTAATCAACAATAAAATAGATGATTAACTATTTTCACGATGATTTAAAAAAAGAACAAAAATTATGTATACAATTATGTATATAATTTTTGGTTTTCAGCCGATCTAGCAGCAATTCTCATGTTTAAGCAGCTTGCAGTAAATTTTCAGAAGGATAAAGTAGCTGACCGCTATAGAAATGTGGCTGATCCAAGTTGGAGGATTGGAGTGCGGTAAATCTTGGTATAGGCGTTCCGAGGAAAGGAAATTTTGTTGTGAATTATGAGCCACATAAGCAGCAACATAAATTAATGCTTCATTTTCAATAATTTGTTCAACCAGTGTCGATAGTTCAATCGATGGGATGTCGTATAAGGAATAAATATAAAAAATTACATCGTACAACAAGTTTTTTAATCAAACATTAAAAAGTATTTGCAGATGCACTTGTAAATTTAACCCATGTGCATGTAATCTAATAAACCTACAACTTTTACGTCTTACAAAATTATTTAGCATTTGGAAATCAATAAATAAGTTTAAATGTAATAAACAAAAAATTGATAGCTGGTTCTTCATCACCGTTCACGTCCGTATCCTTATTCTGCGGCTCGCATAAATTAATTTCTTCGTCATACAGAGTCCCCACAATATCTTACATAACACGCTTTACATTGTTATCACAAGATATCATATCCTTAGCATCCACCAAATCTCCATCGTCTTCTGTGTCTGCCTACAATAAACCATCCAAGACGATAAATAAAGTCATGACCGGGACCCATGCATTGCTCTCATGTATGAGAACAAATTTTCTAGCGCATTCTGATTGAATAAGCCTCCGTGTCAAAATATATGCAATTTTTAACTAGCGTCCATACTTTTCTTGTAAATAAGGAAGAAGACTCATTAGGGATATGTTTGAGAGTATTATGCCTATTTGAAAAGGTAACAAAGTGCGCTGATACGTAGATTGTCTGTGAAATGTGCAATTTTTCTAATATTGAGTTCAGATGTAGTGAATCGATACCGTATCCATGGGATTCGTTTTTTGGACCGTATTTTCTACTCGAATATTCATCACGTAGAGCCAATCGTTGATTAGTTTCATAACAGGAGCCTGCAGTCTTCGAAATTTTCACACACCATAAGTCCATCATCAAAATAACCGTTCGAACCGCAAAAATCTGCAGTAGTGTTTTAAAAAATCCATCTCCGAAGTGAAACCCATGATCGATAGAAACAGTTACTTCTCAGGAATTTTAGTAACTGAGGCACATCGGCAAAAACAAAAACTTTCAACGAATTATTTCGAGGATGAGCAAAGTCACAGTTCTGGACGTGATCGATAATATCAAGAAATTTTCGGTTGAGCCCAAATCCGTAGTTAGCGCCACGACCGTGTAACCAGCATCATACGAAGCGTCATACAAGTTCTCAACAAAAACTTCAATCACTGCGTGTCCTTCGTGAGAGATTGATCAAACGCAAAATAAACTGGTTGTTTCCATTTGGAAAAAAAATAAACCTCGAGCCATTCCAACTCGGATAGTCTTATGCGGTCCGACTTTTTTCTCCTTTCTTATAAATTTCTGTATCTTGAGAAGTACTTATAGATCTGATCAAAACTTAGACAGCAAATTTTTTCACATTCAGTTCACTTGATTTATCTTGCATTACAGCTAATACAGCTTCAATACAGCCTTGTTTTATTTCTATTTTATTAGCCCAATTTCTTGAAGTGCTTAAATAATCCTGATAAAAGATAATTGTTACTTTTCAGGAAACAAATTTTAGTTGGATAAAGTAAGTGCATATACCCTAGATGGTGATCAACGCATAATAATAATAATAATAATAATAATAATAATAATAAATACTATTATTTCACCATTTATTTTAATAATTATACCATTTCAATCAATAAATTGCACTCCACATGAATCTATGGTTTTTTATTCATTGAAGAATGGGTGTTCATTATTTAATAATGATAATGATAATAATAATAATAAAATAATAATAATAAAAACAGACGGATGGATATATCACTTGTTGTTGTCCCATGCAATTCCTTTAGGAATGTACTAAGTGCACCTGTGCACAACTGTTGGACGACTCACGTGTTTTGAAAAATATTGACTTAATATGAGTAAAAGTAATGATGCAATTGTAGAAGATGATATAATGCAATGAATTAGAACTGATATAGTCCCATGTATTATTTTAGTGGTAACGTTAATTCGAGTCTAAAAATTTAAAGCAAATAAATCTTGCATAAGAACTTGTTTGAGAAGAAATAAAAGGAAGCGCTTGAGACAAGCTTTAATTTGAGATCAAATAGAGTTAAAATTGGTTGACAAGTTTGAAAATACTGATTAAAATTCCGTGTTTCACCGAATGGTCGAGAAAATCTTTTTTTCTTCTTTTATCTTATTTTTTGGAGATTTTAATCATTTACACATGCGAACATGTACGAAAACAGGCCTCTTTTAATTTGATTTAACCAACCTGTGTTTTCATTTTTCTTAAAAAACCGTTCTTGTGAAATCCCTGCAAATTTTTCAAGTCCTGCATCCTGCAAGAAAACCAAAGAATAAAAAAAAAATTTTCGCGGGATTTTCTTTTCTCTCGACTGGCGCACTCATGTTTCAACAAAACTTTTTATTTTTGAGATATTTTCGAAAAACCGCTTTTTTCTTGCCTTCATTAAAAAAAAAATCTTATTTCTTTGCGCAAAAGCGCCCTCAAAATGTTGTCTTTCGCGGGGGACATATTTTTCTCGTCAAAGCGTCTCGAGTAATACTTTCCGTCGCAATATTTTCATTTACCAAAAGTGTCATTGAAAAATGATCGATCCTCTTGATCTTGTGCACACACCAATTTCCGGAAAGAAAAAATTCTCGCGAAAAGGCCAAAAGATGGAAGTCTCCTCGGAGTAGGCCCTGTTCGGTTCAGCTCTGCGACGAAGCTGCGCTCCACATGACTTTACTTTGACCAATACACTCGCGCCCGGCTCCAAAGATCAGCCCCCCCGCGAAGGGGGGGCCTCCCGTCTTCAGCGAGCCGACGGCGGAGGCTAACAGCGACGACGCTGCGGCACTTTCTGCCCGAGATCCAAGGACCTTCGCTCAGAGCTGTAATGTCAACAGGATAGTCACGGGGGACTCTGTGTGTGGCTCCGCGGTGGTGCTCGAGGGAACCTCCGTCGTGCGGGACGATTGGAGCGGTCTTATATATCAACCGATGCCGAATTTCGCCACTCGCGGGAAACTCCGGACCGCGCATTTCGACGTTGCAGAGCTTGGAGAGGACGCCTAGCGGTGGGACTTGGAACTTTTTCATTCTATCTTGGAATTATTAAAAACCTTTTCGATGTTTTTGTAAGTACTTAGGTCTTGTGCTCTGTGAATTTAACCATTCGATCAGAATATACGATTGTTCGCAAATGCTTGATTACCAACGGGTGAATTAATTATAATTTAACGAAAGTATCATTTATAAATGATCGAATTTCATGTTATTATAAGCAGTTCACCGAGTACTATTAAATATTCAGTCTAGTTTAATCACCATTTTTTTTTGCAGACTCAATAACAGATTTTTGAATTTTTTATATGTTTGTCTGAAAATATTAATTTTACCCAGTAACTTTTTTTTTTTTTTTTTTTTTTTTTACAACAATCTAGTAGTTGGACGTATGTATTTATTCAATATTAATTTATCTGGATACCTATTTGATTATACAAGTTGGAAAGTATAAATTCCTAGTTAAAAAAAATTTAGAAAAAAATAGTTGATTGCTGTATTATCATCACATTGACCGGTTTTCAAAAAATACATAATATATGAACAGAAGGTCGAAACATCAATTTAAAAAAAGGAGCTAAAAAATGTTTGGCCACACGTATAAATAAATATAATTGTTATCATGTCATTGGAATATTTAATTGATTTTTTTTTTTAACAATTTCAATCTTGCAGAGGCAGGAATCGGTGCTTTACTTGTTTCCTGTATAAGTAGTAGAGGAGAATCGTTTTTTCCAACC
Organism: Copidosoma aretas; assembly: GCA_030522625.1. Lineage (NCBI taxonomy): Eukaryota > Metazoa > Arthropoda > Insecta > Hymenoptera > Encyrtidae > Copidosoma > Copidosoma aretas. Next base: position 11,075 of record JAPYYV010000320.1, read on the forward strand.
TCAGATACTTTTGCAACCCTGGTACACCCTCGGTAGGAAAAACAGCGTTGACCACTCATGTGCATCCGACCAGGAGAGATGCACATTTGTGACGAAAACTACTATTAAAATATTTTAAGTAGTTACTTACGTTACTAGAAAGAAGAATGTAAAAGGATGTAAAAATCTGTACAGGAAATGAATAAAAATAATTTAAAAATGTGTCGATTATTCGTGCAATGTTAGAGATATCGGACGAATTTATATATTACACAGCAAGGGTCGCCGATTCAATATTCCATCTATACATTTTATAAGAACCCAAGCAAAAATAATCTTCGTTAATAACTAACGAACTAGTGATAAAAAAAATACTAATGTCCAGATTCAAGACAACATATAAAATTAAAAAAATTTTATCATCAGTTATTATTTTTTTATAATTTTTGTGGTCAATCACATCTCATAAATTAAAAAAAATAATAATAATGATAATAGCTGATAATTACTTTAACAAATTCTAATCATCTGAAACTTTTAGTGAATGGTATTTTTTATTTGTTATTAATTATTATCTAATTTATATGTTTTCGTATTTCTGTAAAAACTAACATTTTTTTCGACTTAAAATTGTTTGGTTAAATTAAGCGCTTACAGATAACTTTCATTATATTACATGCCAGATAAAAAAAAATTAGAAAAAATAATATTGCTTTCTCATAAAAGAAGCTTTATATAGGTAAAAAAAAAAAATTTTTTGGAAATACGTTAGAAATGTTTTATATAGTGCCTAAAGTAAAAAATACCATTTTTAGAATAAGTCCGTCAATGTGTGTGTGTGTTTGTGTGTGTGTGTATGCATGTAATCAGTCATATCTCAGAAACCTTTATACTATCGATTTCAATGATCCAGGGCTTAAAATGTTTGTTATGTCTTTATAGCGACTCAGGGAAAAAAATTCGAGTTTTACACTTTACTAAGGTTGTTATAACGAATTTAATGTCCAAAAATCGTTTTTTTTTTTTTTTTTTTTTTTTTTTTGTTCAAAAATTTTAATTTGATTTTTCTTATATGTGTGTCTCATAGATCATTAAAACAGCTTTTTTCAATTTTGAATTATTTTTCTACGTTCTGTCGTTTTTTTTTTTTTTTTATTTATGAAAAACTACAATTTGTTTAAAAATGTGACATACTTATCTTAGAAACCCTCTGAGTGATTTCGACGATCTCGGGCTCAAAATGTTTGTTTTAATATACCTATTGGTTCAGAAAAAGAATGTTGTTTTTGCTGTTATTGGAATGAAAATTTTGTAATTCGATCTCATAAATAGTTACATCTGATAGATAGATAAATAACTTTATAAAATTCAATAATATTTTAGCTACAAGCTAGAAGATTGTATATAAGGTATATTGACTCATAGAGCATAAAAATAGCTTCTTTTTACATTTTAAATCATTTTAATATTTTATTAGTTTTTTTTAAATTTAATAAACGCAGAAAAATATTATTGAAGAAGCTTTTTGCTAATTGCTATAATTTTTCAATTAAACGTACACTATAGTCTTAAATCTGGACTTTATTATTGTTATTATTAGTTTTTATTCGTAATCTATTTTTATAAATAATTATATATTCAGGATGAAACGAATAAAATAATTTCTGCTTAGGATAAGTATGCGATTTTTCTTTGGGATTGTTGACGACTTTTTGTTTCATAATCTTAATCACATATTTATATGGATGCATGTATTCGCGGAGCCTCGATTTGCAGAGTTCGTGAATTAGTGTCCGCATAGTGTACATTCCTAATATTCCTATACCTACGTAGGGATTAGGGTATACTTATATTATTATATACATGGTAATTAATATAACCGGTAAATCTGCATCTCAGTATTCTCAGTTCTCCATAAAATAAGTATAGGGTATCGAAAAGTAAGTGTAGAGTATAGTCCTTTTCCAGTGTACTTTCTTTCGTAAACGCGATAGTGATAAGTATCTACTCCGATAAGCAATTATATTATTTGGTAACGTGCAACTAGGCATATACATTATATTGTACAAGTACAATTTTGTTTCTTGATTAAGTATTTGCAATTGACTGTTTTCTTCTGGAGAACTAACCTACATTCTTCAACGTCTGATTGAGGCAAAGTGAGCATCTTATTTAATGTTAGTAGTTCTGTCGAAGTTCTTAAAAAATGAGTCGTATATTTCGGACGTATCAGTCTCTCTTACAGAGCTTTCCTCTGGGAATGCAAGCTTTGCAAGCTGGTGAGAGTGAATTCATATGTTTATTTTGATTTTTGTGTTTTGGGCAGCAAACACGTGGGCACACAAGAGCCTGTTGTATTTAGAAAATAATATTTCGGTATATTACATTGTTGAATGATCTAGGTGCCTTGATGGGATTAGGTGATCAGATTGCACAGAATTTCATTGAAAAAAGGCCGCTCAAGGATTTAGATCTTGTCAGAACGGCACAGTTCACCGGTATAGGCTTTATCATTGTAGTGAGTTGTTACTTTTTTTTCTTTTCTTTGAATTCTCCGTTCTCATCTATGCTGAAAGAGAAATGTTTCTAATTCAGGGACCATCAGTGAGAACTTGGTATGGAATACTTGACAGGTACTTTGGTTCAAAAGGAACTGCTGCGGTAATTAAAAAAGTCGCTTGTGATCAACTCTTGTTTGCACCGACTTTCTTAGTCATCTTATTAGGCACTATTGGTTTTATGCAAGGAAATGACTTTGACAGTCTGAAAATAAAATTGAAAAATGAATTTAAAGAAATATTGATAAACGGCTACAAGGTATTACACTTCACTAGAACACACCGTTATATTCTTAGTGTCTAAATTAATAGTTACTGATGAACAAAAAACTTTAATTTTCAGCTGTGGCCGGCTGTGCAGTTGATTAATTTTTACCTTGTACCTCTTCATTATCAGGTATTAGTTGTTCAGACTGTAGCTGTTTTATGGAATACATATTTATCTTACCGGACAAACAAAGAAATAATCATTGTAAATAAACAATAAAATACGATAAGATCAGTTAATTTTTTCATGTTTTATTATAGTAAATCACTTAAAAAAATGATCTTCAACAAACTAATTTATTCAATAGATCAATAGTTCAACGATAGTACAAGGCAACGATTTTCTTACACCAATTACACTACGCTTTTTGTAAAAAATTGTCTCCCCCCTAAGCGCACACGTGCATTTTGTATGGTGAACGGCGGTACAACAGCATCTTTGTATATTACAAATATACGATACAAAATGTACACAATAAAATTATTAAAAATATAATAATACATTATTCGGCATAATAATATTTTAAATAATTAATAACTACACTACCTAGTCTGGTAGTGAACAATTTTCAGCCTTTGCCATTGCGGGTGGAACGGTTTCAGCAGTTTTTGAAACTGTACAGGGCCCTAATAGTTCTGGGCACGAAGTGTTGTTTGATTCGATGTCGTGAACTTTCTTTAGTAAATCATAGTTAATTCTTTCAGAAATCTTTGAATCTTTTCTACAATTGAAAAAAATTACGTATACAATAACCATATTCGGATAATTATAGTGATCTCACAATTATATATAACTTACTTGTACTCGGGGTGATTAACCACTTCTTTCCTCAACCAACCAGCTGTAGTCAAAAGCTCACCAGACGCTCGTTTTTGTATCAGTTTAAGATATCTTTGTATGGTGCAGTGAGTGTCTGCATCGGCGTCCATGCTTGACAAGTAGGAATTGACCAAAGGAATCAATCCAGGGAATGCTCCTTCCTATACATCAATCCCAAAATTTAAATATTGTATGAACTTTAGAGAACGTTAAAAATAAATGTAAATTTTAGAAACAAACCTTTCCGTTCACAATTTCATCAATCGTGTATTCTGCATATTCTTCATTGATATCACCTTGGGACATGTTGCACGTTATGTCTTTCCTGAACCAAAACTTTTCCGACTTCACAGCATTTCTCCTCTGTCCTCTTGCCATATTTTCGTCCACTTTACTGATTGGTATCAGAAGGTTGAGTTTGTAGCTTAAAATAACACGCGTCAGAAGTACCACGAAACAGACAATAGCTGCATTTTCAAAATCAGTTATCTGTACTTCGCAAGGCCGAAATTCAACTCTCCAACCAATTGAAGAATTCGATGGCGGGGGCTTGAAGCGCATAGTTTGCCAGTTTGTAGATTGAATATTCTAGAAGAAATATAATTTTGAAATAATCGCAAGTCATTAATCATCGTTAAAAAAAGCATTACATAAAAATGATTATTTCAATTAGAGTGACAATGCTTATCATAGTATTGAATGTAGTTTGAATGTAAAGTCAGCAAATACATAGATAAGCAATTAGCATTGTAAATACAAGAGGAAAGATTATTTTCAAGTATGCTATTAATTTCCGTCATTGAAACAAACTGTATGTGAAAATATTCCATCAGCAAACAGTAACGATTAGTCTTATTACTTATTATCCATGCAAACGACTCTAATCAATCACTATGTCCGTACCTCAAAATGATCGGTATCCTGCTCGTCGTTTTGATGAACCTTTTCAGAGAAAAGAGAAACCGTGTCTCTGATGAAAAGGTGAGCCACGTGTTGCGCCAGCAGCTTATCGATCCCGTTGTCCAGCAGTTCCTTGTAGATCGCGTCATCAAAGACAAGCGGCACGTCGTTGTACCGGGCTCCCTGCTCGCTCAAGTACGAGTCGATGGAATCGTACCTGGACTTGTTGATCCTGAACTTGTTCTCTTTGAGGGGCTTCAGGCCGCGCTCCTCCTCAGTGCGACAGTCGACAGAGCACGAGATGACGTTCCAGCGGCAGTCCACGTCGGTCACGTATCCACGATAAAACGGACTGGCAGCCGTAAGAGCCAGCTGTCGAACGTGAAATAAACATATTCTGTAATACACGCATGAGAGACGTTGGCGATGGGTACTTTAGCGCTCAGCACGAGAAAACTAACGTTTCTGCACACCACTACTAATATTTACCATTATGGGACACAGCGGGGTAAGTTGGTCGTACAGCGTGCGAGCTTCCTCGATGTTGCACGCCTGAAAGGTCAGCTGCAGGCAACAGCAGCCCATGCCGAAACCCATCGCGTCCATGTAGACATGGTCTTCTTTGGCAGCTTTCTCGCTCGAACCGTCGTCCCCTAGTATGGCCAGGTCTTCTTTGAATGGCCGGGGAGTGTGTTTGTCTTTGAAAACTAAAAGATTTTTCAACTATATTTACTTTGCTCTGATGATTTGTGTAATTGACTAATTGATTAAATGACAAAAAGATAACGTACTTGGCAGGTTGATTGCAACTTTTTCTTTTCTACGACACCTGATGTTTCTAGTTAATGTTTTGAACCTCGGGTGTCCCAAGAATATGGCTTCGTCGGGGAAAAATATACTCTTTGAGGCCCCCGATTTTGGATTGGGAACAGCTGGAGGGTCTGTGAAGTTTGGAGCACCTAATCTGCACGTAAAATATATTAATAAAGAAGGCATGGTTGCTTTCGACGAGAGAATAATTTGTTTTGATGGAACTGACCTAGGGAAATTCGTAAAGGACATTATAACTTCTCCAGGCTCTAGCAGCTTGGAAGCTTCTTGCCTTCTGTACTGCATGTTGGCTTCTACAATGTTGAAATGTGCCAATAGTCCACCGTAGGGCTTCCCTGGTGTGCCTTCAATCATGTAAGCTCCATATTCGGGCCGCCAGAGAGATTTCACATTGCTAAACAAGAATTTTTTTTATTTAATTAGAAAAAATTTGTATTGCAATTTTTTTTGTTGAAGCAAGATGTCTCTTTAGAATATTTTATAAAAATGACAAAAAAATGCAAATTTTGGTTGGAAATAATTCTAATTATTGGTAATTAAAAATCAGTGCATCATTTCAAATAAAAAATAAAAATAATTGATGTTTAAATACATTACTTTGGATCCTTGAGCTCCTTTTCTTGCAAAAGTGACAAGTATTTTTCCGCTCCCAACGAAACTTTTGCAGTTTTCGCTACATCATTGAACTTCACCAGTATGTATTCCACCTAAAGAAACGGAAGTTTTTTTTTTAGATAAGCTTACAGAAAAATGCCAATGGAGTTCTATTTTAGTAATTTCAAGTTTGCTATCATGTTTCTCTAAGATGAAAAACGTCGATGAGACAAAGCATTGCAAAAAAGATTGAACAAAAATGTCAAGGTCAACAAGAATATTACGCGTAATTTTAAGGTGTAACATAACACGATTTTGAATATCATTTTTTTTTTTTACAAGGTAATGAGGATCAAATAAAAGTGCTCAAGTGACATTTGTATACAAATACATGAAGGTATAATAATAAATTTAAGACGCCATTTTATATGCCTTGGATATCAACAAAATTTTTATACATGTAAGCAGAATACTTTTAATGGTATAAATCTTTAAAAAATGTGATACAAAAGAGCAGGTAAGTAGTTAGTTTTTATTACTATGCAAGAACTACTTAAACCCGAATTTTTGTTTTACTGATAGAAAATGCATAAAATCGAGCATTACTAATTCACGTACATGCACTAAAGAATGTTGTTCAGCAAATATTGAAAATACTTATCGCAAAAAAAATTTATTATTGAGGCATTTATGCTTTAATGGTATATGACATCACAGACTATTAGGAATTATGATAGTAACAAGTCTGATAAAAAATACTTTAAATCTGTATCTATTATCGCACCATGCAATCTTTTTACATTAAGTTTGTATATTGTGGAATTTTAATTTAAAAAAAAACGAAAAAAAAACAAGATCGCGATATTATTTATTTAAACAAACCATTTTTTAGGAAAATTTATTGTTGAATATAATACAGAACAGTAATGAAGTTTTTTAAATGAACTTATGATTTTTTTTATGGATGATATGCGCGAGAACAACGTAAAAACGAACAGTTTAATGTACAATAAAATGAGTATTGTCCTTAGAAAATTTAATTATTTTATTGAATTTTTCATTATTTTTAACGTGATGGGTATATTTCAGAAAATTTTAATTTTTATTAATATTCTAATTTTTAGATCAATAATACAAAAAATTAACTATTTGTAAAAGCAAGTTTAGAAATTACTCAGTGTCAACTTTGTAATGCTGATAGGATGCATGACAATCGTTTTTTGTAGCATGAATAATTTATCAAGTCATAAGGAAAAAATATGAGTGGTTTAATATAGTGTTTCTTAGATATTATTGTAAATATCAAAATATTTATGTCCATTGTCAATGTACATTTGTACATTTGAATCTATCACAATATTTATATGTATATAAAGTTACAAAAACGTTGTTACAATAATAAAGTAATAATAGGTGTAACATTTAAGAGTGTATTGGAATCCATGCTTATTTATATTTAAGGTTTCTTAGAACTTATGATGAATAAATTCTTTAACGAAAAAATACATTAACTCAAATTATGTGCTAACATGGATATTCAACATGTGGTTTGCTATGATGAAATAAAATAAAACAGTTCAAAGCAATGGCATATTTTTTTATATTCCATTTTGTGTGCAGGCAGAGCACAAATATACATATTACTAAATGCAATATAGATTCTCACAACTACTTATTAGATCATCATGTTACTTGAACACAAAAAAAGACTGCGTTTAGCAAAGCGATTGAAATTTCCAACTCATGATATAGATAAGAATGATTATGCCGTTACGCATTGCTGTGCTCTCAGAATTAGATTTGCAGAAATGATAACAAACCTGCCAGAGAGAGAGAGAGAGAGAGAGAGAGAGAGAGAGAGAGAGAGAGAGAGAGAGAGAGAGAGAGAGAGAGAGAGAGAAAAATAACGTGAGTGAGTTTCTGTCACTTTGAAAGAACAGACGCGATTGCAATATTTATGCAATTCATGCTTGTGCACTGCAAGCAATTACGATGACACCTCTGTTTTTAAAACCAATGTACTTTTCGTTAATAATAAATCGTTACTCCAAACAGATTTTACCTAGAGCTATGACAATACAAATTGTATGTACGATTGATGTTGGAAAAATTTGTAAATGACATTTTTTTACGGGGTATCACTACTTATTTCACGTTTCTTCCTACTCCATGATAGATTTTACAGTCTTTTTCACTCCAGTCTCTCCACACGAGACCTTAACAAAGTATACACGAATGTAATTGTACACTATTTAACAGCCGAAATTCTCAGAAAAAAAAAGGATTGTTGCATCGTAAGAGAATATATAAGTACAAAGAGGAATGGAAACTCAGATGATGAATCAAAGAAAGAAGGAGAAGCAAAAGAATGCCTCTATCAGGAGACATGTCGTAGTTACGTTATTACCTCGTCTCCCCATTTGAGCACGTCGCCCTGCCTATCCCTGAGCTTCTTGTACAAGTTGATGAACTGCTTGATGCCGTGCTTTCGCACGTGGTCGGCCAGCTTCTTGGTCTCCTCCCAGCTGAGCGGGCTTCCCTCCGACAGCAGACCCATACTTGGATTTTTCCTTCACCCTTTATAATACACTAATTTCGCGACAAGGACACTTTATCCTGGCTCTTCTTCGGCCGCAGAGCCAACGCTGGATATACTAATTGTTACTACAGGAAAATGTGCAATAGGAGAAAAGAGATACTGTGGAGGGGGGGCTCCAATATTTTGAGTGAGTAAATAATAACAGAGAGTCAGTCAACCGTCAACGTAATGTATATACAGCTTATAAGGGAGAATTAGTCGGCTTGTGATGAGCACCTTTTTAATACTGAGCAAGCTGATGGACTGTCGGAGTCTGAGTAGTCGGACTGTCGGAGTGAGCCGGACTGATGATGCAGTTGCGATGCAGTAGATATGCATATAGGTATAATGTACACGCAAACCATGCACACAACAGCACGACTACTGAGAGTTGAGACTCCAGAGAGACTGCAGTAGGAGTAGGAATAGGAGTCACCGCCGTCACCGGAGTTACCAAAGAGATAGCGGATATTACACCGAGCCCCGCTTCTTTACAAATCATGCATTTATATTTTCAAGAATATTTATTTATTTGTACCGCACTACCGTCACCGTCAGTATACCACTTTACCACACGAATAATCGTTTATGTTTGGGTATTACTCCGGTATATCTATACTGCGATGATAAATAAAAGTTTGGAATGTTTGGAAACAATTAAAGACAACACACGTTGTATATACTGGCAGCAGCAGCCGCTGACGGTAACCACTAACCACGTAATCACAGACGGTTACCGAATATCACTGCGATAGCGATGGAACGTCGAACATTTTTCGATCTCAAAATTTTATTTCAAGAAAGTTGTTCCAACATTTTTTTTAGAAAAATCGTGTGCAAAAATTTTGTTTCCAAATGTTTGTGAAGATAAGCATAAGTTGGGTACAAAGTAGCCACGTTGAAGTTTTCGTAAATTCGTACTCTTTACGAAAGAGGTGAGTCCTAAGAGGACAGACTACTTACTTTACTTCAGAGTACTAATCTCTGCTTTACTTATTTCCCGTACGCATAAAGGTCGTGCACAAATTATTGTACACAAAACATTATTCACAAACAAGAAAATGCTGTTCCCAAAATACTATTCAGTACTTATTTTTTTGTGCACAATACTTACTTGTTCATGATTCGTCGACTTTCGTGCACGCACAATAAGGACACTCTAATCATCATTCAATGTGCACAAAAATTGCAGATTGATGGAAAAGTATTGTATACGCAAGCATATAAAAAGTACCAAATATTTTGTGGTCAGTATTTTTCAGTTCCTGCATATTCAATGTGTGCACAATGAAAATGTGCACAACCCTTGTGTGCCCGGGACATTCATTGTCCGTAAGAGCTTTACAATTTGCGATTGTCATTGTTAGAAGATTTGTGTGAGAACACGAATTGAGTTACTCTTCACAATATTTTAGTAACAAATTTTGACATATCCATTTTTTTTTTTTTTTTGACTAATAATTTTGTGGAAAGAAATTTTTTGAGATATAATCATAGGTCCATTTAAGAAATAATTTTTTAGATACGACGTTCTTCCATATTCAACAAACGATACATATTTTGGCACGTAATGTATGCACATAATACAGCTATCATTCGTAGAACGTCGTACCTCAAAATTTTTTTCCAAGAAAGTCGCAAGGTATGTAAAATATTTTTTAACAAAAAGTATTTTAGTTTCTAATTACAAAAACTAACATAAGCATAAGCATAATTCTTTATTAACGTCTTTTTCGTATTAGTACATATAAGACGGCAAAAACTAACACAACTCGTACATACAGCTGGAGCAACCTTTAGTAAGAACCGCATACTATCGGAGTTGTGCTTTTCAGCGTAAGATAAGTCGATAAGAGTAAGTACAAGTTGTGTTTGTCTTTGTGAGAAGACTTGAACAGGGCTATCATTTGAAAGAACCAGAGTTGTGGACATACTATTTTCTTGGAAAAAAATTCCGATACGTTATTCCGCTGAGAGCGTATGTAAGCAGTCTGTGTAGTCATTTCATGCACGTTCGATACAATAGCCAACATGAATGCACTAGTATACTTATTGTGTGCAAGGTTTTATTCCAGAAAATCACGTCCATTATTTCTGGAAAATTATGCGGCGAAACAATGAATGCGGATATTCCTACGAGATCCTATGCAACGTGCACCCATTAATCCCCACGTTATTTTGTATTGGTTTATTTGTCTTCTTCATTAACACTAGTTTACACACTCCCGAGTTCAGACGGTAATTTTTTTCCTTTCTAGTTTTTACCGCATCATTATACGTACGTAACAAATTACCTGGTTTCAATAACTCAGTAATTTTTAAAATCAGAGGTTTTTTGCCGCTCTTCAATTAAGAGTACAACAAAGTGGCGCTGATTTGTAATTTTCGTCTAATTGGTTGTAACTTGATTTAACCACATGCTTCTTTTGGCAGACGAAATTTGCAAATCTGTATTCCAAAATTGCGAGGTCATCAAATCATAGTAGTCAGGAATTCACACAAGCATCGAAAATGGATACTCAAAAGTTTCAGGAAAACGCAGGGTAAAATTCTTGTACGATAATAAAAAACAAGTCGTAGTGCTTTTTTTAAAAAGATTATCCTGGTGCTTTATTTGGACGTCGGTGTAATGCGTCAACAGCAGAAAATGCGTTGCACGATAGGGTCAATAAAAAACTTAGTCAAAAAGTCCAAAGCCCATGTCTTCATCCTCGGATTCGGACTCCTCTTTCTTCTCCTCTTTTTTCTCTTCCTTTTTGTCAGCAGCAGCAGCAGCTGGGGCAGCGGAGACCGCGGCAGCAGCAAATTTGCTTGGATCCTGTAAAAAGTCGGTATATTTTAATATGAATGTGAATAAATAAAAGTGAATTTTTTAATTTCACTATTTGGTATCAGTCTGCCAAGGTTATCTTTCAAGGGGACCGCAACCAGGTGGATTTAGCTATTTTGAGCACCTGATCGTTGCTCGGTCTCAAGACATAATTAGATCATCATTTTATAATTATCAGTGCATCGGAATTTTTTTTTAAATTTAAACTTTCATTTTTAAAACAATTTTTTTTTTCAAACGTACCTTGATGAACTCTTTAATGGTAGCTGCTTCAGGGAAATCGACATCAGTGACAGCAGCAATAGCCAACAGATTCTTGAATCCATTAGCAATGCTGTGCGGAGCGCTGGCCACTGTGGGATAGCCAATAGCTAAGCACACAGAGGCTAAGTTGGCTACTCCAGCCATGAACTTCTCACGAAGATCTTCAGGCTTGATGTCAAGAATCTCGGGAGCAAAGATGGTACCAGAATCGTAGACTTGCTCAACGATTAAACCGTACGAGAAGGGAGAGATGTTCAAGTAATTCAAAAGAGAAGCTTCTGAAGGTCCGACCTTGTCACCTGGCTTCAAGATGTGCACATCATTCTGAAATTAAGAAATAACGTTATTGTAATCATTGCCATGCATGACAATCCAGAGCTCGAGACTTGTACCCAGGGTCTCTGGATTATTAGTAGGTACACCTTTCTGTACCATTCACCCAACATCGATGAAATAAAATTGTACTTACGATAATTTCAATAGTACCCTTTGAGATCTTGGTTGGGATACTGAGAGCCTGGAAGAAAGAGGTCTTCTCGGGACCCAAGCCAGTGTTGTGAGCAGGGATGATGACGCTCAATGGGGCAATAGCACCATTCCTGGCAGGAGCTCGGACTTTGTTTTCCAGTAGCTTGTCCCTGACCTCGACAAGGTCTCCGCGAGTGAAGACGAAGCCCACGTTGCCTCTGATGTGAGGCAGGAGCTTCTCAAGGGCAGCGTTGCGCTCAATGTGGCCACGAATAGCCTTGCGCATCATGGTGTTCTTGCCCATGAGTACAACAGCAGTCCCACGCAGGGACATGCGGATCTGCTGCATCTGCTTGGAACCGACATTGTCCGCGCTTACGATAAAGCATTTTGGATAATCATCCAGCAGGCGCTGTAAAAGGTAGTTTTTAATTAGAATTTTTGAAGTTTTACAGATGTAGTTTGGCTATTAGCTCCGTAACAGTTTTTAATATATGAATATATAAATATCGGCATTGTTTAAGTGGTTGTAAATATGGCTTGAACCGAAAGAATGAAAATAAAAAGCGAGTGCTCAAAATGTAATGCAAAAAGCACTCCATGTGATTCCAGTCAAAGAAGCAAATCATCAAAAATGCACGTTAAATTTACACAATTATTGAAAAAAGAAAATGTAAGCTTCTGGAGCTGAAAATTTGTCTTCAAGAATAGAAAAAAACCCAAATTTACGGATTGTTTGGATACTTACGATGAGCTTGGTGAAGTAGCTCGCTTTCCAGGTAGTTTTGTCCTCCCTACCCATCTTGATGTGTGCAGGGATACCCTAGTGGTGTTTGAGGACTGCAACAAAAGTGAGAAAGATAATTAAAAATTATCGAATGCAGTAGGAATACAAATCGTGTCTTCAAAGATTTAAAATCAGACAGCACAAGTGCGTTAATCAGCAACGGAGCCGCGACCAGGTGGGTTTAGCTATTTCTAGCCCCTGGTCGTTGCTCGGCTCCTCTGACGCGATTCGTTTCATCATTTTAATTGGTATTAGAATCAGAAAATATCATGCAAAACTAACAATCATTCATATTCATAATCGTGATTACTATCGTGAATTGATACAGCCACGTGGCTACGTAACCTTAAACCACGCACGTGCCGAGTGCACATTTCATCGTTTGTTTCAAAAATTTTGTGCAATGTAAAATAGAACAACAGAAATTAGCAAACTCTTAAAAATGATCATTAATTATATTTCGGAAAAATAATCATAATACTATTTAAAATGTAACTAATATTGGAAGAGACCTTACCTCACTACGACGACAAGCTCGAATGGACGAAAAAGAGACGCGTCTGCAGGCCAGCTGGCCGGCGGCGGCACGGCGTCGAGATCGAGATATACCCCCATTGAGACCGTCATTGAGAGAGTTTTGCTGACAATGATGCTGACGCTTGGCGTTGCGCGCGAAATATTAAGAACTTTAAAGCAGACTCGTTTGAGGTCATACACATGCATAGTCCCAAATGTCAACTCAATATCAGAATTCCTATTCATTCATAAAATATTTAGTTTACTGTTTGAGGCAGTAGAATTTTCATAAAATTGTTGTATCAAAAAAAGAAAAAAGCCTACTTTGGTCAAGAAATTAGTTAAACTATTGTATCCATGATTACCAGTCACATACACAATTTTAGAACTTTTAAGTTTTATCCATGCATTGTGCAAAATATTTCTGCCAAGTCTACGACTTTTAAAAATAGTAGCTGAATTAAGTTTAAAATCAATTTTATTTACAAATTTTAAATGTACAGACAATAGTATCCCTTGAGGAGATGGCCTCAATTATTTGTACGCATTATTCGCAATACGATAAAACTCTGTGTTTTTGCAAGTGGTGATCGAGAAAACGTCGTGACTAACAAACATACTATGACAAAACCTGTGCAGCGCAAGTTTTCAAAGTATCTAGGGCAAAATTGATATCACTGGAGTCCAAAGTGGTAGAAATGCACACCCTCAAACTGGGACGAGGACATTTTCTCTCAGTATTTAAATATGCCGGTGTGATAACTGTCAGACTGTTTTCAATGCACTTGTTAGATATTTCTTGGAGTAGCTGTTGCTCTTTGTTACTGTCCATATTTTCCTTCAAGTACAGGTGCTTTACAGGAGATTCTGGATCGCTGGTGCACTCAAGAAAATTGATATTTTGAATGCCCTTGTCAAATTTCAAGCAATTGTTTTTAAGTGTCCGGAGCAGTTCTGGTTTCTTTTCCATAACTCCTAATGAAGCAATAGCTGCTGAAGTCAAAAGAGGTGGTAATGAAGCTGAAAAGCAGTAGCCTAATCCTGACAATCTCTGGTGTTCAATAACAAAAGAGGAACCAACACAAAAACCACCAATCGAGCCGATTGTCCATTCCAAGGATCCTACAAATATTTAAAAAAAAAGTATTATTTACAGATCGAATACTGGACAGACTTCTGCTTGATTTAACTCACCCATGATCATGTCGATTTCATGCCTCGGAACATTGAAATGTTCAGTGACGCCTCGTCCAGTGGCTCCAAAAGTTCCAAACGATATGGACTCGTCAACAAAAATACGTAATTTGTACTTTCTACACAGAGCAACCAGCTTAGGTAGTGGACATATCGTACCAGTATTCATGTAGATGCCTTCTACGATCAAAAACTTCCTCCTTCTTTCAACTTTGTTGCTCGAACCGACATAGGTTTTTAACAGTTTTTCAAGATCGTTTACATCATTATGCTTAAAATACTTAATGTTAGATCTAGTTGCATCGAGTCCTTTTTGTATGGAAAAGTTGACCTGTTCGTCCACAAAAACTAAGTCATTTCGCTTGCAGTAAGCAGGTATGGCAGACGCAATAGCACTAAAGCCGTAGGAATAAACAACAGCCTCTTCCATTTGCATAAACTGTGCCAAACGCTCCTCCAACTCTAAGTGCACGTCCACAGTGCCATAAAAGCCTCTTGGTCCACAAGAGCCGACCCCATACTTCTGTACAGACTCCAAAGCCTTTTGTTCAACATCTGCATTCTCTGTCAATCCCAGGTAGTTGTGAGTGCCCAAGTTCAGGCAGTCGTGTCCATCAACAACTATTCTTTTGCCAATTCTGGATGTTACTTTTCTAGGATTCAAGGAGGGATGGTCTTTATGTACCTCAGATATGAGTGGCTCTGGCCTCCACTGCTCCAACATTCGCTCAAGTTCATCGGCTGAATTGTCCTCCGATTGATACCTCCTTTTGGCGAAAAACCAGGCTATCCACAGTACTATGAATGCCATAAGCAGCGTGTGGTACTGAGGTATGGTGCTCAGTATGTCCATGGATTCCAGAAACACGAATTTCGAACTCATTTTCATACAATATTATTTATTTTCTTGTACTTTGGACTTTTATTGAATTCTAAACCACTTGTGTGAAAAATAAACGAAAAACCGTCTAACCTCGCCTGGTCAGGTCCCTCTTTGCAGTATAAGCTTTCTGAAAACGAAGAAGCAAGATATCGACTACTGAAATGGAGTTTCGGGAAAAAATGTTACAAATACCTTGCTTTCTTAGTCAT
The DNA here is from genome assembly GCA_030522625.1 of Copidosoma aretas. Lineage (NCBI taxonomy): Eukaryota > Metazoa > Arthropoda > Insecta > Hymenoptera > Encyrtidae > Copidosoma > Copidosoma aretas. The sequence goes on from JAPYYV010000320.1 coordinate 26,753, forward strand.
TGTCACATTCATGAATAATTAATTCGATGGCTCAGCAGACAAATAATTAAATCGCAAACTTGTATGACTGGACACTAGCACTATAAGTACTAAACGTATAAACATCACCAAAAAATCAGAAAATACGCGTTACGCAGCTGACGCATGAGTATGTACATAAACTTATACCGTCGCCGCATCGATTAACAAAACTTTCTACTATTTCCATGATTTACATCTAGGGTACATACTTACTTCCCAAGTTTCCAGCGCTACTTGTACTTTTATTTGCGTTGTCATCAGAAATTAGAATTCCACATGAGAAGACTATATACAGTCAGAATTGTTAAGAGCAGCTGGAGATACAATTGAAATACTATGATAAGTATTGATATTTTCTCCTCTGAATTTTTTGTTAAATCATATCAATAATAATAATCGTGGTGTATGTTATAATAGCACATAAGTACTTAAATAAGTCAAAATATTCAGACTTTGCGTAATAAAACTAAATTGTGTATAAAATATGAAAAACTTTGGAATTCCAAGTACTATAAACAGCAATAATTGTGTACGCAAAAAGTATATCATGCGACCGGGGTCTATTGACGATTCAAAATAAAGCGCGTTTTCAGCGCGCTCGAGGGCGCATGCGTTTAAATAAATTATCAGATTATCTCTGAGTTCTCACACAACTGAAATTCTAAATTCTACTTTCACTGCAAGTATATCTTAAACATGCGTGTCATTTCGGTAATATTTTACAGCTGCTGCTGAACTTTTTTTATTCTCGTAAATAAAAATAAACCACATCACCGAATTACACACCAACGTCACCAACTACAAACCACCCTGCAGTAGTACTACCACCGACCGACCGACCGCTTACGGCGCTATCGTCCAGTAACGTGCTTCGGTGGCTCGGTGCTTTGCTTTCGTGTCGTCCGTATATATCTGTTTCTCAGTGCTGCTCCGGTTTTTGCGTCTTCTGGCAAAGTATTTCGATCAAACGCGAATAAAACGAGCTCACTGAGCTCAGTCACACTTTGTCTGTTGATCGTGTACGTACAATAATAAATCATACTCACGAACCGCGAGAATATACGAGGGTGTAGCGTTCCGTAGCCGAGTAACATTATTACAGGGCTGTATTATATACACCAAAACTCTCCCAGACCCTTTTCTCGCGTCGTGTATATTGTTACGCGAGTGCGACGAAAAAAAAAACAAGTTATATCAGTACTGTATCCTGGAAAACTATCCTCGCGTTTGTGTGTGTGTGTGTGTGTATTTATATGCGTGTAGTGTATGAATCAGCCGATAAATAGATAATAGCCAGCCCACCGCTGCTCCGGTGACGCTATACTCTCCGGGCGTTTCCTCCGTTGTCAGCGCCGAGGTAAGTGAATCCGACTCCGAATTATTTATTGCTATACCTTTCCAACTTTCATTTCACAACACTACAGATGAATCCTACCTCCCCATTATTTGCCTGTTGAACACACAAAACTGTGCACTTTCTTTCAATGAAAGTAGGAAGTTTGTATTAATTAAGGAATCATACATACTTAAGTACAGTGTATTGGCAGGTTTTTGTACGTATCGATGCATACGATGGGGCCATGATAGTGCGGAGATGTAGAACAAACAATAATATGTGCATTTATAAATAATTTTCCGTCAAAATGCTGATGTTATTATGCCGGCCAGAGACTCTGTCGCTGCAGTCGCTATCGTAACTACCTGCTACCATACATGTCGGAGTGTATACACGCCATACTATACTTATAGCGTTGTGCATCATGTTGGCAAAAAATTGGACTCCGACTCAACGTTGTTGTTCATACTTAAATTGCATGTTGTACAATTACCTGTAAACACGTACACGTAGTCGATACGTTCACTTTTCCAATTCTACTACCTCTTTTGGTCTTCCTCGTTTCCAGTTTTTCCAGCCATTGCTTTTAAAGGAAGCAACAAGGACTCCAACTGACATTACGGCTGTTCTCTTTTTCTCCTCGTTTCTATTGCCACATCAGGTATCGTGTACATGTATACATATACATATATATATATACACCATTACTGTACACGTTTGTACAACATTGTACTTACGCTAACTTTCGGTCATTGCTCCAATTCATCTGGAGAATTGGAGCGCTTTATACTTTCTCAGCTGTTGTTAGCTGTGGAAGAGAAGATAGGATACGTTGTACTTACCTTTGTAGCTGTTATATTTGTTTTTTACCTCATCCATTGTTCTACGATGTTTTCACATGCGTAAATAAAATGTTGGGTATTTGCGGTGCAGATATGACTGTGAACCGAAAAAGGACAAAAGTCATGCGGGCATTAGTTGGGGCAAAAAGTCTTGGTATGCATAATGTGATGGGAAATATGAAAGTTACCGTTCATGTACTCTATGATGAGCGAATGAGGTATCCAAAAGGGGTGGATAACATCATACGTAAGTATATAAGCAGCGCAACTACTTGCTCATTATTCAGTTGTAGCATTATTTAATTACTATGCTTCCTAAGAGTATGATTTAAGTTTATTAAGGAAGTGTATTTTTACAAGTTACATCGTTAGACAAGTATATGAATTCTGCTACAATCATTCAACCCTTTATTTTTATACGATTTCGCGTTTTTTTTAACATATAAGTATCGGTTTTATCTCTGTGACTCACACAAAGCCAACTCTAAACTTGTCTCGCTTACTTTTGATTGTGTGTAACAATAATACTTAGTATTGTGAGCTCACATCTTCTTTTCAGTTGGTATTACACGGCAAATCATACCTAGTTCTTCGAAAATGCTGAAGACGATGATTTCATGGGCTGTTTTCAAAGCAGCAACCAGTGTCAATGCGTTATGTGATCTGTATTTATAAATACGTGATATCATATAGGTGAGAGGGGAATAAGTCGAATCCTTTAAACTCACAACGCAGTTCTTCTATAACATCACACTTTTTCTTATATAGCTGCAGTAAAATTTCGTTCCTTTTACCATTACTATGAATAAGTAATTCTGTGTGTATGCTTTATTAATAACAGCCGGGCAAGCCCGAATAGCAAGGTCGCGGCTATTTAAACGACTTTGGAGCTGCGCTCTTGTATTTTTAGACTGCGACTGTGCCCCGTGAGATAATACGTAAATATTATATTTTCGTAGAGAACGGATGGTAAAAGTACCAATAGGGGACAGTTATTAAATTGTCTTTTATTGTTTTTTTATTTTATTTTTCGTTATTTCAAGACTGATGTGACAGAAAGTGTATTTCTCAGGATTATTGGAGTTTGTTGTTCTGAAATAGCGCGTATAATAACTTCTCGTCAGAAGAGATGTGATTATGAAAATCTTGTTTTAAACAAATATACCTAATCTTTTGCATTTGATATCGATGTTGTTATTTACGTTGAAATTTGTAACAGTCTATAATTTTCTCATGAAAAATCTAGCTGGCCGGTTTTAGCTTGTATTTATTTAATTCGATTATATTTTATTAAATATCATCCAAACATGTTTTTGTTTATTTCTTACTATTTTGGAAGTTTCTTTTTTTTAATTGTGAGACCGAATATACATATTATAATCGTGATTATGATCGCATACTGAAATATTTAGAAACAAAAAATTTTGAAGTAAAATTGCGAGCTATAAATCATACTATAAAAAATCATAATCGTGTCAGTATTCTATAGAATCAATAACATACTATCAAATAATGCTATTTACATTTAAAAAAAAATCACATATTCATGTATTAAAAAAAAAATCTTTAAAAGTTACTTGCATGAGGTATACCACATCTTCAAATAAAATAAAATCACATAAGTCCAATTTTTTTTTTTTTTTTTTTTTTTATTTAAACCAATCAGGCCAAAGGCCCATTAGTTTATAAGTCCAATTTATTAATGATTATCTTTTTAGACAAACAAGATTTTGTTACCATATACCAAAGGAATGTCAATATTTTTTAAAAACACGTAGGTTTTCATGATAAGAAGAATGTCTGCCCATTCGGAGCATGATGAAAACTTTCGACTGGAAATTCATCTCCCCAATATCTAATATAATGCTGAAAGTAATACAGATATTTATTTTTATTTTTGTACCTTATATAAACTAAACAATAAAATAAAGCAATTCAAGTGGACTGTATGTCTGCGTCATGGACATAAATTGAATATCTTTATAAGTTTCATTGATTGATTGATTTATTAATTACGTAGTCTTTTAAATGTAGTTTAGGATACATCAAATAAGTGATACAATTAGTTTAAGTTTTATTATGATAATTATACACGTGATACGAGCAATCTAAGTCTTTAGGCTATTCAATGAAGCTAAAACTAGCCACTAGGACTCAGCCGCTAAAGTATATGGTGCGGTTCGCAAAAATTTTTTTTTCTACATAATAATGCAAAGCAATATTGGAGCATAAAATAAGGTAAGCTTTATCCACATTACGTGCACAAGACTACACAGCAGTTTTTAATGGAGAGCAATTCACCGTATGGCAATGAATGATAAATTAATCATTAAAAATCAGCTATTTTCGCAAAATTTTCCAAGATACATGTATTTTGAGGGTTTGAAACAATATTTGACTTTTGCTAATTAATAAATTGATTATTAATAAACAGTGATGTGTACCCTGTTGAAATCTCTTGGAATATCTTTTGTACGTTCTGTTTGATGAGTAATTACTTTATTTAACCCTAAAATATTGTTTCAAACCCTCAAAATACATGTATCTTGGAAAGTTTTGCGAAAATAGCTGATTTTTAATGATTAATTTATCATTCATTGTCATACGGTGAATTGCTCTCCGTTAAAAACTGCTGTGTAGTCTTGTGTACGTAATGTGGATAAAGCTTACCTTATTTTATGCTCCAATATTGCTTTGCATTATTATGTAGAAAAAAAAATTTTTGCGAACCGCATCATATACTTTAGCGGCTGAGTCCTAGTGGCTAGTTTTAGTTCATGGCTATTCACAAATATGTAAATTAAATTGTCGAATATTGATCATCATCAATACTTTCAATCCTTTTACATTATTGCTTATTATTTTATTTTAACTTATTCAATGTAAAAAATTCATTACCACTAAAAAGTAAAAAACCATGCATTTGTTCCACCGTTTTCCAATAGATTGTTAGCTACGTAGATATATTTTTAAACATAAGTATGTGTAATTCATACTTCAATACTAACTTGTGAAACTTTGCCTTATTTCTGACTCTGCCTATCGATCCCCATTTTCATAAATTTTATCACAAGTGCAAAAAAATAAATTTTTTTTAAAGTTTTCTAAATGGATATTCTGCTACACAATAACCTACACTTAGTATGTACAATTTAATTCCTATTGGCTGTTTCTATACTATAACCTCTCTGATCAAAGGATTTCAAACTTCGCGATTAACGAATTAAGCTAAAGCTATAGTGTATGCACATACGTGAAACTTTTTCGTGAACACACACAGACTTTATTTTACTTGCCACGTTTATAATTCGAAAATTTATGAGCAACTAAAAATATGATAAGGTAAAAATATAACGTGTAGCAATTCGATAAACGAGCAGCTGGGGTAAACATTACTTATGTCAAGAAATTATTGGAGGTGATACGCAACTGCTAGCGCCGAAAAGCCCGTACAAAAGTAAATTAAGTGGCCAAAGTCCAAACTAAAATCTTTCCTATTATAAGTGTTTGAAAAAAAGCGCGAAAATTTAACGCCATTTCATAATGGAAAAAAGCATCATACGGCAGTAACTGGAACTAAAACCTATCCTACGCGTATCATCTCGAATAAGAAACGACATATTAACACACTTCCTTGAATTTTTCGAGGAATTTTTGATGTACAACCTATCCATTTTATGAATAATGGCTACGGTTAGTATATATTTTTATAGCTTGAAAAATGTTTTTAAACAGATGATCAGTTTTCATTACCTTCTACATAAATATCTATAATTTTCCTATGAAAAATGGTGAGATGTGCTGTACAAAGTGCAAACATAATGGATGACAGAGTAAATCACCTGAAGTCAAGTGATTTCTTCGTTTCAGCGAGTTTTTCGTCACATATGTATTAGATTATTTTAATAAATTTACAATGGATACGCAAACAAAAAAATTGTACGTACTTGTTGAAATTCCGTTCATATATAATCAAAAGCACCGCTATCAAGCTTGAGAATCATATATGAATAAAAAGCCAAAGTTATAAAAAAAGAGCTCAAGAGAATTCTTTCAATTTCAGGAAACATTTTCTGTACTTGCAATTAATATTTATACTAGGGGCTCCGCCCCTGCGTGCCTCGAACGCCAACCCGTCACACTTAATAGAATAGTACATTACTCACCTAGGGAGGAAAAGTAAAGAATGTCGCAGATCATAGGCATTTGACGCCCGAAGCGAAGCTGAGGGTGATAAGCATGTACTCTGAGGCTTTCTTTATTTCCTCCCGCGAAGCGGGACGAAAGTTCCTACTTTCGGCGCAGTATGGTAAAAAATTTTTAATTTTTCGATTTTGTAAGACAAAAATTAAATACATCAATACGATTTTTATTCGACGCAGAAATGTAAACTACTGTTTTTTAAAACTCATTTTCAAATTTACGCGCCTTTGACCGATCTCGATCAATCACAGAACGAATAAATCGATGAAAATCAAAATTTATAGGTAGGAAAAGACCAAATCGTTTTTTTGCATTGATTTTTCGCTTGGAACAAATATGTAACTACTCGAAATAAATGGTGTATAGTATGTTTATTTTAATGTGGTGCGTTTAAATTATGCATGAAATAAATTGACCACTAATGTAAGTAACCGTGTACTTCCCTCTTTCATAAATATTTAATTAATGGGTTTTGTGTGAAGTCGCAACACATCTCGGTACACTTTTTGTTCTCTATGAGCCCACAAAACATCGAAACGACTGATATTTGAGGGACATTGCATAGATGGGAAAATGATAACATACGTCCATCGCAAGGATGTCATTTCGACAACTGGATGTTTTTTTTTTTTTTTTTTTTTCGCAGCTGGAAGGATGAAAACTTCTGAAAGACACCTCTTTACGTTGACGAAACACATCCTGGTGCATAATGCTAGTGCACTATGAACGGGCGCTTACCGACTAAAATCATCCTTCCCAGGAGACCTAAACCGTCGGCCAACGCTCCCTTGAAATAGGAAAGAAGAGATAGAAGTGGAGAAACACAGAAAGATTGTACGGCGAAGATCGGCGACTTATACTGAGGGAAGAATCTGGTCAGTACTCGCGCAAGGATTGCGAAACTCGGAATATTATAGTGTTAAAACAGCCCCAGGTCGAAAAGGAAGCGAGAGAGAGAAACACATCCCGGTCAGGCATCAGACTCGTGAGAGAAGAGAACTTCGGATGAACTGGCCCAGGCGTTGGTCCCTCCCAAAAGGACCCGCCAACGATACCATCGGACCAGGCGACAGGCTAATAGGGAATCGGCTGACTGCACAGGTGGAATTGCCCCCCAGGTCCAAACATCATCGGGAGAGATATACCACAGTCTGACCAGCCAATATCGGGAGCATGTGTGTTTTCGGCGTCATTATAAATATTTTTTCCGCCAAAAAGCTCGGGAATAGAATCCCTTTTCGACGCGAATCTGTCGGGCTAAGAAGCTAGCACGCTAACCATCGAAGATTTTTTTTTCGACAACTGATAACCATAATACATCCTGGTGATGGACGCGTGCCATTATTTTTCCCATCCGGAGAGGGTATCGTTGGAGGGTAGGGCTGGCACTGCACTTGTCATTTCAACACGTACCACGTTGTGGAAAAGACCTCCCCAAAACGCCCACGATGGCGGCCACAACAACTAATTTTGCTCCATAAGATTTAACACTGAAAAGACCCCCCGAATGAGGGCAGCATCGTTGATCCACATAGGGATCGAATGACTCTTGGATGTTCCGGAAGTTTCGATATCAATTCCTGAACGTATCCAAAATGATTTCCAAACGGCACCTAAAAACCCAGCGCCGCAAACACCGCAAGTAAATATCACGCACATATCGTGGGCTCGCATCCAAGCTCGTAAACACGCTACATCCCTTCGGCTACCGCCCCCCTCCCTTCTCTATACACACACATACCCCCCATAAAAGACCCAATTATCGTTCTCGGGTTCGAAGGCACCGACCACCCTTCCCCCGTTCCCCCACACGCACACACCTAAAAGCTTGCTCGGCAGTGTGGGAACTCTACGCCCACTGGCCTGGAAAAAAAGAGCTTCCCCCAGAAAAAGGAGGTAAACAAAAAAAGACGAGACGCGCGCGTGTGCGTGCGTATCGCGTTGACCCCTGCACAAGCTCGTACATTTCCCCACGCGCGCGCGCGCGAGCCAAAAAAGAAGAAAAGTGCAGAGGAAGAGAGGTCACGGAGCGAGAGTTCCCGGTCCGCTCTCTCGCGGCGCCCGAAACGCAGACGCGCACGCAGCCGCAGACTCCGGCGTCATCAGCTTCCCTCTCGCTCTCTCTATCCTACTCCTCCTGGGCCGCGGGCACCAGCGACGCAGCAGCAGCAGCAGCATCCGACCTCCCTCGGCGCGAGAGGGACGGAGCGCGGGGCTTTTGCATCAGCAGCAGCAGCAGC